>LPNX010804746.1:634-66089 GCA_001517045.1 Pseudotsuga menziesii
TGTTCTATGATGATCCAGATCGAGAGATGATCCAAATCCAATGAATATGACTTGAAGACAAAGATGACTTGAAGACGAAGATGACTTGAATACGAGATGATCCAGCTGATATAGAGAAGAAGACCAGTGCTGAAAATTGTGTCGAAAAAATACCTTCCTAGTTAAGAGGGAGTGTTGATGTATATTTAACTTCGGAATGTATTCTTCTATGTATCTTATGTATTGTAACCCGATGTTTATTCCGGGATGTTTCTATTATGTATTTGAGTCATGTGATCATGCCCCGATGTTCCGATTGGGAGGATTAATAATGTAATCAAGTCATATCAAGTCATTAGGTAAGTCCCCACAGTTTCGGGGCACTTGAGTTATTATACACTAATTAAGGTGTAGGCTCGAGTAAGTATTTGTTAGTTGGGCCGACATGATTGAGTGCACTTCAAGTCAACGGAAGAATATAAATAGAGAGTGAGAGACTCTCTATTTATCACTTGTGAAATACATCACTTGCTCTCTCAAGTGTGGCGCACTTTTGGAGAAGGAAATTTTGGGCCTAGATAGAAGATAGAAGACTACTGTTGTTTTGGGAGATCTCTTACTATTTTGGTGCTGATTCTATCTTAGAGGAAGTTGAGGGGTTTTCTCCTTTATGGTTTCCCCGAGGAAAATCTCTTTGTGTCTCTTGTCTCTTGTGATGTGCTTATGTTTTATTGTTGTGCTTGTTATTCTCTCAGTGAAAATATCCTAAGATCATAATGCTAGCTTAATGTGATGAAAAACTAACATTGAGGCTACCATTATGTATCATCATTTGTATATGTATTGATCAGCTCCCATGTTCTGAGCCTTGATCCCATTATTTATTCTTTTGACATTGTTACGAGCATGGGTATACCCACCTCGTGCATATACATGTCACAAATAATATGTATCTCATCCATTTTTTACAACCAATAATAAAAAACCAAAATCCATCGTAGTTCGAATGACAAAGCTCCACTTGCCCGCGAGTCTCTCCAGTCTCTCCACTGTTGTCACCATTATTCCCATGATCCTATGATGCCCATCGGTCATACAATGAGCTCCTGCCCTCACACATCAAGAGGGAAATTTGTTAACACTAAAAAGTGTTCACCTAGATCTACATGGTCTAAACCATATACATACATCATATTCCCACCATATTTCCCTTACTTTTGACCTTCACAATTTTATTTCCACAAAAAATGGTCTAAAACACCATTATTCATTCCCATTAATCAAAGGATAGTGAGAATTTATTATGGTTTTCCTTCACTCTCTCCCAAAAAGGGTTAAAAAACCCTAAAAAAAGAGAAAAGGTAAAAAAACCGCAGATAAAAACCATGGGCAATAAAATACCATGGGTCATCACCATGGGTTAAAAAACCCTAAGACCATACTATAAATACATTGTGAAGATCTCTCCCAAAGGATATACCTTTTCATTCACTTTTGGTTACGTTGTGCCATTTTTCTCTTAGGTATACCACATCAATTCCTGCCATTATTCCCCTTGCCACGCCATTTCCCACAGTGTACGTTGAGATCTCTCCATACCTACTTTGGATCCATTCCCCATTTGATAATTGTGGAGACAACTGGAGAACCAACCCATGGAGCTTCGGAACCACTTTTGGGGACAGCTACGGTGACCCATATTATAGGAGAAAGGTGTGTTTATTTTTGTTTATTGCACTAGTTTAGTTGATATACATGCTAAAATAATAATAAAAAAATATTTTCTTTCAGTTGTTAGAGTAGTTTAGTTTTCTGTTTTTTCATTGAACTCTTCCTTGTGCTTTGGACGAGCTAAGGTTGGTGCATCTGCATGTAATAGGGGAGAAATCCCCATTACAATGGAGTTGTGGTGTAGGAGACACCTGATGAGGGTTTGTGGGTTCCTGCTTCTTGGATCCCACCATCTGTTGGCAATAGTTAATAAGTGGAAACTGGTGAGTGTAATAACCATACTCATCACAGATTAAGAAAGTATAATTTGTCCTTAGGTTTGCATTCTTTCCTTGCATGGGGGTTTTCCCCCTTGCACCTTTTTTTTACCCTAGTTCATGTTCTATTGGGGAACTTGGTTTCCCCCATGCCCCTCTTGTTGGGGTTATATTCATTTCCCTTTATTCTTCCCCTAATTATGAGGAATTGGGGAATTAATAATGTTCAATTGTTTCCAAATTTATGTGGTGGTAGGTTATGGATGCTGTCGGAGAAACTAGTATTTATCTATTATTCTCTCTCTCTCCACATTTGACATTGTCCTGATGATGAATCCTGATATGGATCTGAAACGTCGACTTAGTCAATTCAATATTGTGGTTTCTCTGACAACATCCGTAACCTACCACCACAGAAGTTTGGCAACAGATATTACATCCCTGCACGGAAGGGATATCTGGCAGCAATTCTGTCTTCTGGAGAGGTTGAGAATAAAGATCAAACTTAGGGCTGGTGATTTGAACTTTCTAAAACATCGTAGGGATAAGAAACTCATTTTTGAATTCGCCACCATCAAGCATAAAATGCATAGTATCTAGAACAAGAAAGCGTTTGATAGACTTAGCGAATTGTTGGTGAGGGTAGAAATCAAGAAAACACATGCTAGTTTGGATCGCTTGTCTAGAGAGGCACTCACGCTTCACTTGAAATTGGAAAATGTAATACGCTTTGATCTTTGGACTGTAACAGATGCCAGCGCAGCCCTTAAGGTGAATAACCTTGAACATAAGGCACAATTAAAACAAGCAAAGAATATTTTCAAACTTGAAACATGACTGAGCCCCATCAATACACCTACCCAGAAATCAAATGAAGGTAAGAAAGTGGTTAACCTCTCCAACCACATGCTAGAAAATGTTGAGTCCATGATTCTGAAGAAGGGTCTCAACTTTGTCATAGCCCCCAAGACCATCCCCATCGAATCCATTATCTGCAACATTGAGGATAGCATCTAGAACCTAAACACCGTACATCAAGAAACGATCAGACAAGAGTGCACGTTAGTGTTAAGAAAAGACAAGCCACCCAAAAGTAACATCACTAAAGAAGAATAACTTGCCTTAAAAAACCTTAGGTCTAATGAAGACATAGTTATACTTAAAGCCGACAAAGGTGGAGCCACTGTGGTATTGAATAGGGCAGACTACAACAATAAAATGCTTGATCACCTCACCACCAGTGGTAGCTATAGGAAACTAAGTAGAAACCCTATTTCTAGAGTAACTAAAGAAGTTAAAAAAGCTATTCTGAACTCAAATTTAGATGAGTATTTGAAAAAATTCCTAATCCCTACCAAAGATATCACTCCTAGGATATATGGCCTTCCCAAAATCCATAAAGAAGGGGTTCCACTCCATCCTATCGTCAACACTATAGGATCCCCCACCTATGAGCTTTCCAATCACTTAGCCAAGGTCTTAGGTCCCTTGGTTGGAAATACTGATTCCTTCATTAAGGACTCAAGCGAATTTGTGAAACTATTCAAAGATGAGAAATAGAACCTAATGACATAATATTAAGCTTTGATGTGGTTTCAATATTCACAAAGATACCTTTAGATGAAGCAATCTAAGTTATCAAGGATGCCATCGATCCTCACATAGCCAAGCTAGCAGAAATTTGTCTTAGAATAGCCTTCTTTAGTTTCCAAGGTGAATTTTATGAGCAAACCACAGGTGTAGCCATGGGATCCCCCCTCTCACCCATAGTTGCAAACCTATTTATGGAAAAATTTGAGAAAGAAGCTCTATACTCCTATCCTTTAAAACCATCAAAATGGAAGAGGTATGTGGATGACACAAATGTGGTCTGGCCACATGGTGAAGACGAACTCAGAAAATTCCTAACACACCTTAACAGTATCTCCCCCAACATCAAGTTCACAATGGAACTTGAGGAGAACAAGAGCATCCCATTTCTATATTTCGTCCTTACTAGAAAATAATATGGCACTCTTGGACACGAGGTATTCCGAAAAAAGAATCACATGGAGAGCTACCTCCACGCAAACTCCTACCACCATCCTTCCCAAAAGATAGGGGTTCTCAACACCCTAGTAGTGAGAGCCTCTAGGATCTTGGATTTAGAACATATTGAGTAGGATAAATACCACCTCAAAGAAGTTTTCAAAAACATAGGTTACAAACCCAAGGTTATCATGAAGACCCTTGGCAAGGCCCACAACAAGAGCCTCACTAGTTTGAAAACCTCCGATAACAAAACCACCACCAACCCAAGGGCTTACTTACCTTATATACAAGGGGTAACAAATAAGATCTCTAGAATTCTTAATAAAAACAATATTACAACCTCGTTCATACCCTTAGAGACCATTAAGAAGAAAATGAGATCCATTAAAGATCCTATTGATCATACACAATTCAGAGGGGTTTATAAGGTCCCTTGCTCTTGCAAGATCAACTATATCGGTGAGACGGGACATTGTTTCCACACGCGGTTAAAGGAACATGGGGCCGACATTAGAAAAGAACGTATCTATACCTCATCCCTTGCAGAACATGTTGTCAAAACCAAACATCACATTTGCCTAGAGGACACCATAATCCTCGCTAAAGAAGACCACTATTTCAAAAGAAAATTCAGAGAAACCTTAGAAATAATTAAAATTCCACACAATTTGAATAGGGATGGTGGCCTTGAAGTGAGCATGAGTTGGCTTCCCTCTATTCTCAATCGAAAAGATACTTTTCCCCCTCATTCAATCCCTTGACTTAGGCCTTCTTGGTCTTAACTTATTTGCCCTTGTGCTGTAATCCTTCATTTGAGCTTTACTCTTTTTCTTCTTAAGACCTCATACCTTGTCCTTAAAAAGACCTAAAAATTTTAAACATATTAATAAATATTAGAATTATAAATTTAATTATAAATTTTTTTATAAATAAAAATAATATTATAAATTTTAATCAGCAATAAATTTTAACAAATTTAAATATTAAGACTTTTTAACTTAATGTTAAATTTAAAACTATAACTATTTATAACTAAACCTTAAACTACTTCAATATTTAAATAATAAAATTAATTAGTACACTTAAACATTATTCTATAATTAGATTGAAATTAAGACGCAATAGTTTATACCTTAGTTATTTTAAAAAAAAATATTTAACTAACTATTGTTTTTATTAAGGTTTTTAATAAACTTAATGATTAGGACTTAGAACTTTTTAGTATTGATACTATATTTTTCACCTAGGGTTAAAACTGGTGTGTTATAAATCCTTTTCTAAATTAAAAATATTTAAAATTTCAAGAAATTATAAATTATAAGATAATAATTTTATGGTTTTTAAAAAAAAAATTATAATATTTTTAACTTGTGAATATAAATAGTTTATAATAATATATATATATTAATTTAGCACGAATTATAAATAATTTTTAACCTATCAAACCATAGCCTCCCACTCAGGTCAACATTAGACCTTTCTCTTCATCTACACGTTTCTAGTATTTATCAATTATTCTTGCTCTCTCCACATTTGACATTGTCCTCATGATGAATCGTGATATGGATCCGAAACGTTGACTTAGTCAATTCAATACTGTGGTTTCTCCGACAACATCCGTAATGTTCAATTGCTCAAATTGTTTATCTTTTTGCTGCATAGAATGTTGGGAAACGTTGACTCCCATATGAGAGGCATGGTTTTACGGAGAAAACTTCCTATGGCTTGGGGTACCACAACAGACAGAGTAACCGCAGAAATCAATCATTTCCAATATGTAGGAGAAACCAAACATCTAACACTAAAGGATCTCGAAACATACCTTATTCCGGATGGTTGATGTAGATCCCCATTGAGAAATTTCCACTCTCGCTTGTATTAGCAATTTGCTCTCTCAGCATTCAGCAAACAAGACAAGCATGCTATATAATTGTGTTAGACCTACTCTAGCATATATAATCAATAACATATAAGCATTTAAAAGCATCCATGGATTCAATACTCATTTAAATACACATTATTGGATAGGAAAAGATATTTCTATTAATATAAATCAGAGATTACAATAGAGGAAACCTCTATCGGCACGTCTGCAAACCGAAGAAACTGAGTCCTCCACCTGGCATCCACCACTTCAATCCTCCATCTCTTGATAGCAATCTCACAAGAAAAAGGCAATCTTCGGAAGAACACAAAGTGCTCCAAGGGACACAGGGATGTATACTCAAACATAAGCTCCAGTAACAATGGACTATAGTTTTCTTGCTCTTCAACTCCTCCCCTTTCAATGTATCCAAAGGGTTCCTTATATAGTGCTTCAATGGGGTAATGGAAGGTCAAATCCAAGTGATCTCAAGGCATATGGAATGCCAAGAGACAGGTGACTTGGAACCACATCAAGGAAAACTCCAAAACTATTTGGCCTTTTGCACACATCCTGATGTACGCGGGTTTGAGGGTTATATCCGCGTATATACGCGAGAATAGGTTTAAAAGTCGCGTATAGAAAATAATGCATGTTTTTAGGGATGATCTTGGAAACATCAAAGGTACAAAAATGGTCCATGGGGTCCAAATAGTCTGCAGAGGGACAGGGAATGCCATAAAGGTGTGATCCACCATGTGTGATAAAATTAGCTGTAACAGATGCCCCCTCATGTGTGAGGTCATAGGGGTGATACGATGGCCAAAATATAATATAAGTCCATCCCAGAAGTGGAGCAATGAAGAACCAAGTGGAAGAACCAACCATCCAATATTATAATACAATAATCAAACTCTACACATAACTGCAAATAGATATAGCAATCCCGGATACATAAGCGTACAATGGCCATGAATAGGCATGATACAAAATATGATATGTGTGGTCATCGCCACATACAATATAGATAAATCAGAATCTCCATGATGAAGATATACAAAGGATCATGATCTCCATAATGGCTGAAGATATCTAACATACAATGGAATCAAGTGACGAGAGCTGAAATCTCATGAACACTAGCACGATCAAGGAGGTAACATATAATAAATGCCACCAATCTAGAAAGTCTTCTACACAATCCACTACAAGTACATGTCCTACTATGTGAATAGAGGTGTCGAGGTCGAACATAGTATTCCATCGTCTGATTATCGGGCATTCATGTATACCTTTAATAGACGTGAGATCACCCACCGATAATGAAAATGGGAATCAAGGTACTAGAGTGAAAACTAACAAATGTGAATAAATGTGCTGAGGTCAAACACTTGAAAGGATCCATTGATCAGGGGACATTGATGTATTCCCAAAACTGTCGATGGTGAGAGAACCTACGACTGATGACTGCAAGTCTCAAGGCACTCAAAAATGACTCTAGATTCCTATCCCAGAATAAATGATCTGAAGTCAATGGGATGAAATCCGCTGGAAGGAGGGCATTAATGCATCCCTCATCATCCAACACAAGGTACTCAGCAAAGCTGTATAATGTGGAAGGACTCGATCATAATTTGCATGAACCAGTATCAGTACTGGGAATGGCCGACATCCAAAGTCAAGAGAACTGAGGAATGGCCGACTCAGGTTTCAACTGACTCAGGTTTCAACTTCCTTTGAACAAGAGCATAAAGGTGAATGGTGATTGAATGTAGGCAGCATAGGCTCAATATACAAAACTGGGACATCTCTACGACACAGGAGGCATCCTCAGAGGCTCCATAGGGACTGGAAGCTTAACCAGTCAGTGGAGATAAACTCAGAGAAATGAGTACAGCTCCTAAAGTCAAACTATTAACCCAACCAATGGATGTGATATACAGTGCATTGTTCGAAGGCGACACGACTCGACTGCTGCCAAAGATAACATCTTTTCCTATCCGGATTTTTAGTTTTTTAATTTTTTTGGACTTTTTCAAATATTTTGAAAAGCTTGAAAAAGAATAAAAGTGCTTTATAGTTACAGACTGGGAGGAGACGAGTGTCAAGGGGAAAACAAACTAGTTCCAAGCAACAAAATATACCTATGCTCAATGCAAGGACACATGTGTAGGATAGCGACACTCGGGGGAAAGTCCCCTCTCAGTAAAAAATGGGGAATCAAGCTACAAAGGATATGTAAAATGGCTCTACGTGGCTAGACATGAGACAAGCTCAGGATATATAGCTGATAATCAAAGTCAGGGAATCCGGCATAAGGCTCAATAAGGCAAGCAAAACTCATGATAATGCAATTACAATTTGACATAAGGGAGTCCTGGAGAAAAAGGCTAGCAAAAGATCAAGCAAAGTATGAGGCTCTTAAGCAAAGTCATGGCAATACTATACAAAGGACTCCCACACCCTAAGAGAAAAAATGTCGGCATGGGAACCAAATGCAAAACAGGAGCTAACTAGAGCTCCCATGTATGGTCAAGCTCTGCCATTCACATCATGTCACTTATAAAAGCAACAAGGAGGTTCTGTGACAACATAGAATGGGTTCGTACCTAAGGTTATAATGAAATGGTCATAAGGTCATGCAAAGTGCAAATAGATGTGAAACCTAACCTATATGCCAGTTTAGAAATAATACCTGAAATTGACATGAACAAGTCAAAACCATGGTCAAAACGGCGCTCAAAATGGACTCCTACATCATCAAATTAGTCCAAAAAGGTGCTTTTAACAGCTTCTCTATCTCAGCCTTAATAGCGGGTGATTTTCTAGGATTCACCACATGCAAACGTTGTCAAACAAGCTTCGCATTGAGATAGGTATTAATTTCATGTTCGACAATACGAGGGTCGACACCCAGCATTTCCTCATATGACCAAGAAAAGATGTCATGAAACTCTTTAAAAATCTCGGTATACTCCTTAATCTCATCAGGGGAACAATCTGCCCCAATGTAGACATTATCAACTTTGCCAGGATCGCGAGAGATATTGATAGGAATGGTAGGTGATAGGTTTTCCACGTTCCCATCAGCCATCTGACCAGGAGAGCTCAATGGAACCACAGGACTACCAATCTTCTCGCTAAGAATATCCCTATAGTCCTCACGCTCCAAACGGTTAAGCTCGGGAAGAAAATATGATCTATGATGCAACTCTTCCCAAGGTGGCTCAACCTTCGACATGGCATCAATAATGGCTTCATCTAATGGAAAAACACCATCAATTCAATCATGTGCGTGAGATTACTCAACTGCCCATGCAGGTAGCACATATGGGTCCTCCTCCTTCGTCCGCGAAGAGGAAGGACTAAGATCTGCAACCCAATCAAGATTCCCTTAATATGCTATCATTGCTATAGGAAACGGCACATCCGTTTCAACAGGTCCATTCGAAGGACTCGGTGAAGGAAGAATCTAAGGATCTTCCATATGGGTAGTGCAAAAAGACACCGACTTCAACGAAGATGAAGACCCGCCGAAACTAGATCCGATCATAAGAATGGGCACAAGACAACTAAAGGTCCCCATAAGGGATGGATACATACCCACACCCACACTCCCAGTTGCCAGCTGAGAATGATCGATAATCAAGATAGAAGCTCCTGATGATGCACTGACACTCGGATTACGGAACAATGTCTGATCAATCGTAACAATCTTCCCATTAAATGGAAAGCGTACTACTTGAAATAGAGAAGAGGCTATGGCTTGCATACTATACATCCAATTCCAGCCTAGTAAAAGATTGTAGTCAAGGGGCGCATCAACCACCTCGACCTCGATTGCGATGGTCTTCCCTCCCAATTGGACCTTCAGATAAGGAAGAATCCCATGCGGTCGAAAATATATACCATCAAATCCAGTCAACATGGTAGCGAATTGAGACAACTCGGGAGAACCCAAACACTTCCAGCATGACAAAGACATCACAGAAGTAGCAGTGCCTTTGTCAATCATAGTGCATTTGATGATCATATTAAGACACTCTACATGAATCAAAAGAGACATGTAGTAAGGCAAGCGAGGTTGTAGTCCCATGGTTTCAAATTTGATGATTGAAGAAGAGTTATCATCATTAAATCCAAGAGCAGAAAGTAAGTCTTTCCTTTGCGGAGGACAACTCTAAAGTACTTCAAGTGCAGACATCCAACAAGGAGTTTGGCCCAAATCCTCGACAACGAAATAGTTATGGGTGGCTCGGGCGTTAGGATTGTGCCCCAAACACTTTAGGACTCCCTTAGGAATGCGAGGTGCAATTTCAGGTTTATCCATAGGGTTTTCAATACGCAAAGGGATCTAAGGTGAAGTGGTTTCTTTTTGAAGGTCCAGATGTGACAAACCATAATCTTCCACATGAGTCACAACCTTAGTAGCACGTACCATGTTGATGCAACCATGACCAGTATTGGCTTTCAGCAGATTTTGATATCCGCCCAATGCACAATGAGGATCATTGGTCCTCGAGTTCATATTTTGATTATGGGGTAAAGGATTCGTTATCACAACTGGGCCCTATGCTATGAATCTCGAGGCATCTTCCATATGAGGGCACAAGTAAGTGAGGTCGTCCTCCGTACACAATTTGCAAGGAAACTTAACCTTACGTTTAGACTGCTTGCCCCCCCTAGCATTACAGGCATTCTTGTCATTAAAATTGGCATTTTTATTCTTGTTCCCACCCTTACAATTATTTTTACCCTTTTTCTTATTCCTTTCGGGCTACTGGTAGCCCTTCTGGTCCAACGATTGCATGAAAAGTACACTCGCAGTTTGGGCGGGTTGAGATGAAGCTGTGGCTTGTCCCGAAACGGATTAATTCACAGATAATTGACTCACTTGTTTCACAATCAAATATGTAGGTTTGGCACTTGTGCAACCCACAATGTCATCGACATGTGGTCTAGGCTTGATCTTGGGATCGAAACTAGAACACGAAGCATTAGGTATGATCTCATACAAAAGTACGGATTGAGCATAAATCAAATCCATTTCCTATGCCCTAAAAATTGTTTGTTCCTTGTTCTAGACTCCGGATATAGAAACATCCTTCGCAATGTAAGGTGGCAATGATTTGAGGAACCACTCAAGGAGAAATTCCGGCGGTATGAAAGCTTTAATCAACCTGTTCTATCTACGCCACTCTTGGATATGGTCCGAGATATGTGTGGCTTTGTCTTGTCAAAATGTCGACAAGAATTTTGTACCAACGTCGTAACGCACAGGTATCTGGAAGTGATTGAGGAAAGTCATAGCAAGGTCATCGAAAAAAAAAAATTCCCCCCTTGGTAACTCTATATACCATTTCGCTGCAAGCCCAGTGAGGGTGCGTTGAAATAGCCTTAAACAGATTGAGTCATCATGTAAGGAATTGGAAGAGCACGAAAGGGGAAAAGTAGTGACATGTTCACTAGGATCTTCTCCTGATTTTCCCTCGGATTTGGGAATGTCTGAGAGAAGCTTCTTAGGGACAGCCGTCCAAGCCGGGTCATGAGATATCGGATCGTTCATGAGTCTCAATCAGTCAGGTAAGTTTAACATTGCGAGGAAAGGGAGCCTAGGTTGAGCTGGTATATGCCATGCTCCCTGATATTTTTGGTTCATATAAGGCTGACTACTGTAAATACCATGGCCTTAAAAATAATATCCTCCTTTTGTTTGACCCATGTAGGGCTGCATGGAAGCATTATGATGTGGTGTACCTTGACTATGCTGTGCTACAAAGACATAATTAGAGGAGTAAGCGGGTTGTTGATACCCATACCCATAGGGTTGATAGTTCTGTCCATACTGCGATCCATAAGATTGTCCATCAGAAGCTCCATAAGGTGTCCCATGGGATGTCCCATGAGAAGCTCCATAATTAGGGATATGGGGAACTCCTTGCGATGGACCATGAGATGATCTAGAAACAGGAATATGACCTCCTGAGACAATAGGATGTACTTGACTCTGAGATACTACCATGTGAGCAGTCACAATATGAACATGGCTACTAGCAATATTCTGGATCGAAGGACCATGTGAATGAGGGGGAGGAAGGGTTATCAAAATTGCATTCGAAGGAGTAGGGTTTGAGGATGAAGGAACATGTGAAGGGATGTAAGTGGTATTCCCTATGGTCACCCGTCTTGGTTCTGGTATCCGCATATGACTACTAACACTAGGTCTAGGATGGACATGTGAGGTAGCCTCCACCACCGAGATGGAAGGTGCAATGTGACTAGTGCTCCCAAATATCTCTACATGGAAAGAAATAGGAGTGCCCCCAGGCGTAATGCTAGGTTCCATTTTTGACTCGGCACGATGTGCTGGATCATGTGCAGGGATATTAGGTATGCCATAACGAATATAACTAGTGCTTGTGGGTTCATTATGAGTCTCGTCACTCAGTAACCAATACTGATGACCTATGAATGAGGGATCATAACCAGAATGTGAAGGTATTTCTAGTGAAGGATCATATACAGGAGTAGAATCCACATCCCCAACCTCTTGAGGTGGAGAAGACATCTCAAAAATCTCATCCTCGTGATCTCCCATCGTGTGTGAATCAATGTGAGAAGTAGTCTTCCTGGACTATCTATTTCTCTCTCCCAAAGGAGGAGGAGATGTGGAAGGTAGAAGTCCTGCTAAATGATGAGAACGACGAAGTCCTGCACCCGAATCCACAATGACTCAAAAAATGAAAAAGACTCTACCTAATTACACAAACCCTAGGAAAATTAGCATGCACAGAGCATACACCTATACAATGTAAATCTAGATCACAAGCAAACAAGGGTAGGATATGTGAGCTCCCGAATGAAGCAGGTATGTCTCACCTAGGAGAGGCTTGAGACTCCCATACACAACAAGTGGAGGTTCGTAACCAATTATAATGGCCCTCATCTTCAACGCATATAGTGACTATGCTGTCCAACCCCTACCTGACCAGGACACCTGCAGAATAACCTCTGCAAAGTACCCCCTTGATCACTTAGGTAAGAAAACTAAGGTCACCTCAATATAATCAATGCTCAGGCGAACAGTTGCAGGCGAGATTGACCGTATGGGCAGGGTAGAAAAGCCCGAAACTCCCGAAAGAGCCCTCAGATACGAATACAATCCTAGAAATATCTCCGATGCTACTCAGTTATGACCAAGGGTCATCCCAATCATTAACCACTCACACCGGCTTGTGCTTAACTCCCTTGTAAGAGGAGGATCCTGAGAAACACTAATTATACCAAGGAATTTCACACTCTCACCTAGACAGACACATACATGTTTCATTTAGTGGTCTTGGATAATTTACTCACAATGATCTATTCCAAGAGCCTAAAACCTAATCTTGTTGGTGCATCCTATAAAATAAAAGAATGTAATTCATTTTATTATGCGTTGATTTTAATTGGCTTATTACGCAAAAGGGCAAATGACCGTGCAACTAATGGTGTTATGACGCAACAAGAAATAAAATAGACCCCTAACAATCAATGCAAATGCACCATGTCGAATGAAAAATGGGGCATGCTACTACGTGAAATGCAAAATTTTCCTTCAAATGAAGATGCAATCATTCCTATATGAAAATCTGACTAATATTTTTCCAAGCAAACCTAGTGCAAGTACCATGCAAAATGCAACAATGCATAATGATGCAAAAAGAAAATATTTTTGTATTTTTTGAATTAAAATGAGATAATAAAGAAAAAGTATGACCCTACAACCCCCAGACTCTGCAAGCACTATTCATACAGCACCCAAGCAAATAACTAAGGTAAAAGAGACCTAATGCACTAATCTCAAAACAAAAAATAGAAAATGCAATGACAAGAACATTCTCAAAAAAATTTCAAACTAAAAAGCATCTCTAGTCAGAAACAGAAGTGTATACAGACTCTAGAAGCATCCAAGAAGACTCAGCAATTATGAAAACTCACCCAACAACACTTAATCTTCCCCGAAAAGGCAAAACTCAGGGCATACGCGACTATGCGCAGAAGATCCATGCATATACGTGGATATCCCAATCAAAACCGCATGTACACACGACTATGAAGAAAAAACTCGCGTACAGGAAGAAAAAGAGATAAAAAAGAAGGAAAGCAGACCAACTGAGACAAAATTTTCTCCTATCAGACACTACTAGGCAAACATTCCCCTAGACCCGACACAGAAACAAAGAAATAAGAGCAATTCAAGAACACTGAATGTCAATAAAACTCCCAAAAGAAATGACTAGGAACTCCCCAGTATGGTTGCCAATTCTGTTACGGAGAAAACTTCCTATGGCTTGGGGTACCACAACACACAGAGTAACCGCAGAAGTCAATCCTTTCCCATATGTAGGAGAAACCAAACATCTAACACTAAAGGATCTCGAAACATACCTTATTCCGGATGGTTGATGTAGATCCCCATTGAGCTTTTCCACTCTTGCTTGTATTAGAAATTTGCTCTCTCAACATTCAGCAAACAAGAAAATCATGCTATATAATTGTGTTAGACCTACTCTGGCATATACAATCAATAATATATAATAATTTAAAAGCATCCATGGATTCAATACTCATTTAAATACACATTATTGGACAGGAAAATATATTTCTATTAATATAAATCAGAGATTATAATAGTGACAACCTCTGTCGGCACGTCTGCGAACTGGAGAAACTGAGTCCTCCACCTGGGCCTCCACCACTTCAATCCTCCATCTCTCGATAGCAAGCTAAAAAGAAAAAGGAAAGCTTGGGAAGAACACAAAGTGCTCCAAGGGACAAAGGGATGCAGACTCAAGCATAAGCTCCAGCAACAATGGACTATAGTTTTCTTACTCTTCAATTCATCCCCTTTCAATGTATCCAAAGGGTTCCTTATATAGTGCTTCAATGGGGTAATGGAAGGTCAAATCCGAGCGATCTTAAGGCATATGGAAGGCCAAGAGATAGGTGAATCGGATCCACATCAAGGAAAAATCCAAAATTATTTGCATGTTGCACACATCCTAATGTACGCAAGTTTGAGGGTTATATCTGCGTATATATGCAAGAATAAGTTTAAAAGTCACTTATAGAAAACAATGCATGTTTTTAAGGATTATCTTGGAAACATCAAAGGTACAAAAATGGTCCATGGCGTCCAAAGAGTCTGCAGAGGGACATGGAATTCCATAAAGGTGTGATCCACCATGTGTGGTAAAATCAGCTGTAACACATGGGTGTCATACCAAAGAGACACAGGTACGAATACTATGGATTTTATATCTGGGGTGGGATATAGGTTGTTTGTGTTGTGTATATGTTGATGTAGGTGTAAGTGGTACCATTTACTATTGAGGAGCTATTTGCACTTGGATTGTACTAGTATAGAGATGGTTGCATGGTCCATACTAGGGTTGTCCAAATGAAGGATTTGACACAGTTGTAGTGGGATCCGACACAATAGGGACAAGTGTGTGTTGCACCATCATGGGTGGTGGTGCAATATTTGTTTGCAAGGGATATTTACCATGAGAGGAAATGGAACCAATAATCCCATCCATAGAATGTGAAATCCCTACAATGGGAGAATTTAATTATCAATATTGAGGGACATCTAGCAGTATGGTGTATAAGTACCTTGATTACGTGTAAATGAGGTCAAAGTGCTCAGATTTTAGAATCCCTCATTCCTCATTTTGTGGTGTTGAGGTAGCCACATCCTTTGCGATATCTAGTTGGAGTGATTTAATAAACCAATCCAACAATAAGGGAGGTTGAATGTCAATTTTTCACAAGGTCCAGCGATGATGCCATTCATGGATGTTATCCACTATATCTATCATGGTGTTATGTTGAAACTCTATGAGAATTTTTTATGCCAATTTAATTCCTTATTGGAAACTAAAAGTAGGATAGGAATGAGGTTGAAATGGTCTCAAACGTGCTATGAGATGATCGTGTTAAATTTACCTACCACTTTGTAACTATATCAGTTAGGGTTCTTTGGAAGATCCGGAGACATACTGAATATTCCACTATGTTGTTGGAGGAACACCATAGATGGAAACACATGATATAGTTGGTAGGATCATTTCCCTATTCCTCCTTGAATTTAGGGATGTCCATGGGAATCTTTTTCAGAAATATCGGTCTAGGTGTCATCATGAGCTATGGGGTCATTAACCAATTTGGCTAGATCACGGAGGTTCAAGCTGTAAAATTTGGATTGAAAAACATCACAACAAAATTTCTGAGTCATGTGCATATACAATCCTAGATCTATATTCAATAAAGAATGCTTCACTTAGAATTTACCAAGGAGAAAGACAAGAAAATATAAGAAATATGAAGTGAATATTAAGTTGAACACAAGAGTAAAACACTCAAGTGGATTGATATTCCATTATTTTTATTGAGCAAAAACCATTACAATATATAGGAATTATTACATGAAATACCAGGGTAAATACCATGGGTACAACAAACCATATGAGTAGATCACATTGATGTTTTCTTATATTGACTAACTTCCCCAATCTATGGTATTGTTCCAAGTGTAGCTCCAAGTAGTGGCCATAATGAGGTGAAATGAACCTAGATGGACCATGAATTGGTTAGGATAATCAAAAAGTGTGAAAGGAACCATCATGAGTGCGCTAGAGGTGGCTCAGTGGCTTGGTTTCGGATCATTAATGAGAAAATTGACCAAATCCTTAAGAGCGTGCACCCAGTGTCCTTAAAATGGGGAAATGCAATAACTGCCCAATAAATGTAGCATAGTGGGAAAAATTGACTCCATATAATATGGAAAAGAGTGGGTAAGTGGAAAAATAATATTTTATGGCATAACCACTAGTCTAAGTTGTTTAAATGTAGACAGACTGGGATCCAAGACATTAGACTAGGAACTAGAACCATTTTCACACAGAACAACCTACACTAAACACTTGGACCCTTATGTAAGATGATTAACCAAGGTCTATATGGGAAATATGTTCCAACACCCCCCCTTAAGTCAAAATGGTTTTGATCAATTATTGAGGGCCCAAAAAACAAGGCTTATGGTCACCCTTTACGCTATTGATCCATATAAACTGAGGAAAGAGGAAAAACCACAGGGAGAAAACTCTCCATCATAATGTATATGAAAGAGTAACCAAACACTGTATACACTCCAATCTAAATGACTATTTATGAAGAAATGTTATTCTTGGGAAGAAGAGGAATGTGCTCAACCAACTCAGGAATGTGCACAACTACATGATGAATCTTGAGACCATGTAGAAAAACTAAGATGTACTAATAGAAGAGCGAAGTATTCTCTTTATACTTGAACTTCAAACCAACCAAGGTTCCATGTCCAAAATATACTTGAAGTTCTTGCGAATAAGTGACCCTAAGTGAATCATAAGGCTCCTGAAGCATCAAATTCGAAAGAAGGTTGTAATCATATCCAAGAATGTGGAACAAGAGTCCCAAATGTTCGATTATGATTTCTAAGGATTCCCCATCTTCAAATGAACTTGAAGCAATTCTACTAGTCATGGGGTAGGATACATAGAAAGAAAAAGAGTGAATAAATGAGATATCTTTGCTTGACTTCCAATACTCTCATGCAAAGAAAATCCATCTTATAGAGAAGGCTCACTATGATCACCAACTGGCTACTTATCTTCATCATTTGAAATAAAAGACATAGAGGAGAAATACATGGAATGGAGAGATAACTCTTCAACGATATTGATGGAAACAACCCGTATGTTATCTTCATGAAAAATAGATTCTTGGTAAAGAGAAGAAGACATAGGGGAAGAAAATTCAGTTGGATGGTTTGTTGAATCTCTATATACTTATTCTTCTTCATTTTGCACAACTTCATGAGAAATCAAATCCATGAAGCTATTGTAGGAACCTGCAAACAAAACTTCGAAATATATTTTGGAAGCAATACTAGAACTCCATAGTCTCTGATACCATGTAAAATTTGGATTGAAAAACATCAAAACAAAATTTTTGATTCATGTGCATATCCAGTCCTAAATATAGATTCAATAGAGCACTCTTAACTTAGAATTTACCAAGGATAAAGACAAGAAAATAGAAGAAATATGAAGCAAATATTACGTTGAACAAAAGAGTAAAACACTCAAGTGGATTGATCTTCCATTATTTTTATTGAGAAAAAACCCATTACAATATATAGGTATTATTACATGAAATAAATTGGTAAAATGCCATGGGATACAAAATACCATGGGTCCAACATACCATATGAGTAGTGGACATTAATGTTGGCTTATCTTAACTAACTCCCCCAATATATGACATTTTGCAAGTCGAACTCCAAGTAGTGTCCATAATGAGGTGAAATGAACTTAGATGTACCATGAAGTGGTTAGGCTAGTCAACAAGTGTGAAAGGGACCATCATGAGGGTGGTAGAGGTTGTTTAGTGGCTTGGTTTTGGACAATCAATGAATTGACCAAATCCTTAAGAGGGCACACCCGGTCTCCTTAAAACATGTAAATTCAATAAATACCCCATAAATGTAGCATACAGGGGCTAATTGACTCCATATAATAAGGAAAAGAGTGGGTAAGTGGATAAACAAGATTTTATGGCATAACCACTAGTCTAAGTGGGTTAAATGTGGACAAACTAGGATCCAAGACACTAGACTAGGAACTAGAACCATTTTCACATGGACTAACTTACACTAAACACTTGGAACCTTATGCAATATTATTAACCAAGGTCTATATGGTAAATATTTTCCAGCACAAGCCTACCATGAATGGTAAGTTATTATTGGGGGCCACCATGTAATTCTATGTATTGTTTCCATGAGAGGGATACTTTGAAATATGTGGTAGTGATATTTTTTGTTTTAGGGGAAGATGAAGATGTAATGTGGCTTCCTCCAAATTGGGGAGAAGAACGTAGGGTGTTTCATATTGGGGGAAGGGGGGACAAAGGTGAGCCTCTTCCACAACAAAAGGAGGCATAAGGATCAACACTCCCTCTGAGGGGAGAGAATGAGTCAACTGGGGTATGTTCTCAACTAGAAGATCCAATCAATGTGGCCTCGGAGTGTCCCTGACCGGGTGATATCTCTCTTGTGTCATGGGGATATAAAGGAAAAATAATGTAACTATCCAAATTAGGTTCAATTGACATGTAAGGAATTTGTAGCTAAATGAGTGAGAAGAAGGGAAATTCAAAAGGATAAACAAAGTATGGAAAGGATAATGAATTTCAAGTTTCCTGTTCACAATGTTTTGTATCCTTTTAGGTGTCAAACACCATCCAGGTTGACGTCTAATTCTAGGCTCCTGGGATTCCCAACATATGCAAAGTAAAACCTTCATAGTTCACTCTCCAACATATAGTGGTGAAAGGATTGGACTTAAAGAGACTTGAAGAAATATGATATGATGCCATTAATAAGTAGTAAAATTTATTTTCAGATCTGTGGAAAAATTGGGAATCTTTGGGGTTTGCACTAGTGAAACTAGTTTTGTGGACAACTCATAGGAATTTACTTCTGGACTACCCGAACAATAAGAGATGGCCACAAATTCTTGTTTTTAAGTGTGGAATCCTTATATCAGTGTGTTAAGAGCCTATAATAATAATGTTAAGTAATTTCGTGACAGTGAGGCTGATTTATGCTTGAAACGGTAAAATTATGTAAATATACACAAGGTCGAACCAAATGATAAGAAGTTTGTTCAAAACAATTCAAACTGCAATTGAAAAACCAAAATAGATTCATTACATCATAAAAAAACATTATTGATTCAAAATATATCTCATAGATAGCTTAGGAAATAGTCTTTGACATCAATACATCAATATAGTGAAATTGGAGACATTATTCACTAGAGAATTGGAAGGTTTGAATCTCTAGCTTCTTCAATAAACTGGAACAATACTAGATCTAATAAAAAAAATGAAAATTATCTCAATGATGAATACCATGTTTATTCATCCTCTCAATGGAAGCAAGGGCACATATCCCAGCTTGACCAGGGGCACACCTCCCAAGTCTTGAATAGCACAATGCTCTCAATTTGATTCTCAATCTATCAAAAGATGGGATAGTGTTGTGCACTCCTTATTTTATTTACTGGATATGACCCTTTGATAAATTTAAAGAGGCTAATGCACCCTCATATATGGATAAAGCTTCTTCTCTTTCGTGCTTTACTTTCTTCCTTCTTGCTTTAGCGTTTCCTGCTTTTGCTTTGCTTTTCACAGCTTTATCCTGTTTTTTCCTTCTTGCTTTAGATTTTCCTACTTTTGCTCTAGTTTCCACCATTTTTTCCTACTTTTCTTCCTTATCCTAATTTATTTTGTTTTTATTCCTTGGCCTACTTTCTACTTTATCCCTTCTTTTCCATTTTAATAGCCTTTTTTCCTTTGTGCCATCTTTTCCTTCTTTTTTCTTTTCCTCTTATATTTATTGCTTTTTGCTTTCCTTTTTGTTCAATCCATCTCTTCCTCAACCTTATCCTCCAATGCACCCTTGAGGATAATTCTCTATTTTTATTCCATATTTCAAATATTAATTAATAAATTTTAACTTTCTATAAATGCCTTCAAACTTTATGAAATAAAATAACACCTCCTAATTAATTAATTAATGCTTTGAAGTTTCAAAATTAATCCCAAGACATTTAATTTATCTCCTCAAACCAAGTGATTGTTTGGATTAGGAACTCAATCCATAGATCATTAACGAGGGGACATGAGAGTACTCCCCTCGCAAAATTTATTTTCCCCAAGAAATTACAAACTTAGATGATGTAACATGTCTTCACCTTCCCAAGTGGCATCCTCACTAGGAAGTCCTTCCCATTGCACCAAATATTCACTAATGATTCTTCTTATTAACTTATTTAATCAAAACTGGAATATATTGTTTGGAACCAACATCAAGTTCCCTTCATCATATAATGGACGTAAGACTTGTGAAACTTTTACTTGGTTCCCTATCACCTTTTTCAAATAAGAGACATGAAAAACATTGTGAATCTTACCTCCTGGAGGAAATTCTAGTTCATATGCCACCTCGCCAACCTTCTTCAAGACATTTTATGGGAAATACAACCTTGGATGCAAATTCTATGATCTCTTAGAATTCAAACATGATTTTCTACAGACCTGCAATCTCAAATAAACCATATCTCCTTCTTTGAAGGTTTGCTCCACTATGTGCTTGTCTACATACAATTTATGCATGTTTTGCGTTGTCGACAAGTTGTCCTTGAGAGTTATGAGTATGTTTGACTCTCTTGGAGCCAATACTTTTCATTTTTTCCCTTACCATCACCAAATAACAAATCATCAAAATTAGGTGCATCTTAACTATGAAGGGTCTGAATGGTGGCATTCCCATGGAAAGTAGTATTATAGAAGAATCCACCCAAATGAAACCAAGTTGTTAATGAATTGTGTTGTCTAGTGACATAGATTTTTAGGTACCATTCAAGCCACTGATTCACTCTCTCTGTTTTTCCATTAGTTTGTGGATGGTTTCTTGTAGTCACGTTCAAACTTGTCCCCGCCAACTTGAACAATTCTTGCAAAAAATTGCTCATAAACTTGCTATCTATGTCATTGATGATAGATAGATTTTTCCATTTAATGGAGTTTGGCGACTTCTTTAATGAAAATTTAATCCACTTGGTTACTTTAAATAGTGGTTGTGAAAGAAAATAAATGTACATACTTGGTTAGGCTATCAATCACAACAAAAATACTATCTTTACCTTGGCTTTTAGGGAGTTTAATGATGAAATCCGTGGATACTTTCCCATTTATGCTCTAGAATATGAAGAGGTTGTAGGAGTAACATTGGATGTGTATGTTCTACTTTGTTTTGATGGTATGATGCAAATGATCTAACACGCTCCATTACTTCTTTCTTTAGGCCCTTCCAAGAGAACATTTCCCTCACCTTCTTGTATGTCTTCAGAAATCCCGGATGTCCAACTAGGGGGACAACATGGGAAACATCGAGGATATTATTCTTCAATGATGATTCTGGAACTAGAAATATTCTCTCCTTATGATAGATGATATCATTGAGGATCCATTTATATTTCCTATCATTCAACTCCTTATGTGATAGGAAGTGTCCCAAGCTATTGTGATCAATTTTGATGATGAACTTACTTCCCACAACTTACTGTCTAAACTTGACTAGCGCATGCAAGATGGCTAGCATCTCTCTTCCATAAGATAAATATAGGCTCTCATGAGGATGCAAATTTTGACTTTTATAGGATATAGGATGCTTATTTTGCATAAAGGAAACTCCAATCCCATTTCCTGAGGAATCACATTGAAGAACAAAGGGTTGAGAAAAATCAGAATGTGAAAGAATAAGAAAACTACTCATTACCTCCATTCATTTGAATTCATTCTCTACTTATTTTGACCAACTGAAAGCCCCTTTGTTTGTGAGATATGTCAAAGGGTATGATAGTTTGGAGAATCCTTTCACAAACTTTTAGTAGTAAGTTCAGAATCCAATGAACCACCTCAACTCAATGTGATTCTTAGGACTTGGCCAATCCAATATAGAAAGAATATTTTCCATGTGCACTTTCACTCTTTTCCAATCACATAACCGAGATAAAGAATCTCAGTCATTCAAAACCCACTTAGACAATTTAGCAAAGAAGGATTGATTTTCCAAGATTTTTAGTAATCATATACATGCTACAAATGTTCCTCCCAAGTCCTACTATAGATTAATATGTCATCAATGAAAACAATAACAAACTTATGGAGCTGTTTGTTGAACACCATATTCATGCATGAATGGAATGTTGCAGGTGCGTTAGTAAGGCCAAAATGCATGACCAACAATTCCAAGATCCCAAAGTGTCACTGGAAAGTTGTTTTCTAAATATTCTCCTCTCTCATTCTGATTTGATGGCAATTAAAATGGAGATCAATCTTGGAAAATTAATTAGCTTCATTTAACTCGTCAACAATATCATCAAACCTAGGGATAGGATATCAATTATTTATTTTCTTTTTTGAGAGAGATTGGTAGTATATACACATGTGCATGGTCCCATGTTTCTTCTTCACCGACACTACAGAGGAGGGAAAAGGACTCGAGCTTTGTCTTATGAATCTCAAGTCAAGTAGTTCTTTGATATTTCTTTCAATATCATCCTTGAATATGCTTGGATGCTTGTAGGTATGAACTTTGATAGGTGATGTGCCAATATCCAATTCAATTATATGTTCCATCCTCTGTCAGGTGGCTTCCCATGTGGAAGGTCTCCAAACACCGTATTATGCTTTCAAAGAAACTTATGTATGTCTTTAGGATATTTTTATACCTCCAAAGAATTGCCTCTGGTTTAGATCAAGCACTGAGAAACCCATTCAATTCCTACATGCCTTAGTAGATATCTAATACTATGTGCATTGATCACTTGCTTTGGTTAGGTGTTGATTCACCTCAACACTACATCCTTCACACCTTCATCTTGAAACCTCATATTAGGGACTTTGTAATCTATGGTGTGCTTGCCAATAGAATGCAACCATTGTAATCCCAACACCATATTAGTATCAACAAAATTCACCACATATAATCTATCAGTTACAGTGTTATCTCCTATGATGACATGTAATTTAGCAATCCATCTAGAGCAATCCATAGAATGAATACCTAGGATTATGACAGTGAGACCTTCGAAAATCTCAATAGGAAACTTTCTCCTTTCCACCAAATATGAATAAATTAAATTATGGGTGGCCAGGGATAATTTTAAGGGCGAAATTTAGCCCATGGGCTATTTTTAGGAGTTTTTCTCCAAAAAACGATTCACCATTTTGCATTTTTTGAAGCCCTGTTTCACCCAATTTTGTTGGGGTAAACTATTTTCACCCTAAAAATCACCAAATTATTATATAAATGATATAAAATACTTGGAAATTAAAATATTTTTTGAAAAATATCGCCAAACATTTTATAGTTGGTGTTTTAAGAATTGGTAAGATTCGCCGACATTTATACACTTTTAAATAAGTATGGTTCCTTAAAATATGGCTCCTCCATCCACCCACACCGTAACTATTTTCCCTTGCACCACTCCCTTGAATCATAGAGTGTGTATACGAGGAATTCCTGATATCATAGTAATTTTTCTCACCTATGGAGAAGGTTCTTCATCACCAGTCTCATAGGCCACTTTTGCATCAATTTGAGGCTCTTCCTCTTCCTCCTAAATGTTTCTCTCTAAAAATACCTCTATGTAGTGTGCCTTCCCCTTAGCACAATTGTGTCTAGGAACCCAAGGTTTGTTAGGACTATAACAAGAAACATTAACATAATAATGAGTGAAAAATAAAATAGACATCCAACAATTCAAGATGACACACAATATACCCTAGAAATCCCATGCGGGGAAAACCAACACCAATGAATATCTTCATTACATGACCAAAACTCGCCATCTGGGCCAAGCGAGCTAGCCACTACTCAACTCCAGGGAACTTTACAATGGAGCCTCCTCAAGCATTATAAAGTGTTAATCATATGCAATACCATGGGCCAATACCATTGGCTACAACAAACCATGTTCCCAAACCATGTGCTAGACCTAAACCACCTTTGACTCAATCCCTAGTCAAGGTTAACCCTAACAATCCCCCCCTTTGAACTTGACTTGGAGTAATCACCAACTCCCCTCAAAGTTTTACCAAGGAATCTTACATACACTCCCTATCACCTAGGTCTATCTCCCGACTTTACCGGTGAGTTACCAAGATATGCATGCCTTACTAGGTCTTACATCCATATGCCCATTTACATGCAAAATGCTCCATTTTCTTTTCATGTGTATTCATGGTGACTACACCATCACCATCTGTTGCTTAATCCTCTCACTTTTCATGCTCTCTTTCTTGCTCATCTTTTTTCATGCTCCTTTTGTACCTACATCTAAAATCTATCATTGACCTCCATATAAAGAAGAATCCATCAACCAGATTACATGGGTCGTCAACCGTTGTAACCGTCAGTTCTCTAGGAATTATCTTCACATACATGGCTCATCAATATTGGTCCCAAAAATGAGATTAACCATCTCATATTCCTCCCATAATCGAAGACTCAACATCTCCGATCCACATCAAGTTAGGCTACGAGTACACCTGCCACCCTCATACCTACCTAGTGGTTCATTCCACACCTAATGCAACATCTCTTCTCTTAGCATAAGAAGGATACTTTGTGCTTCTGACACTTGAGGAAATTTACTTTTAACCAGGAACCAAAAATGCTAAGGTGTCGAGTACTACCGACCATGCACCCCGCAATAAAATATTAAAAAATCAAATGCAAAGATATAAATTACTTAACATGCTTCCACTTTACACTTATATATTTACCATACTTGTCATATTCCAAAACCCGCATCTTTAACCATAATTCATAAAACCATGAATCATCATTTCATGGACCCATGCTCAAAAAAATAACTTTTAAAACATTTTATAGCATGGACAAAACCTTTTTATGTCCCTTTTAATATGACATGAGCATTTTAAGAAGGAAAACTATTCTTAATAATTGGTTTTAACTTTCCACCTTTTCATAGAACCTTTTCATAATTTAATTTTAAAACATTTCATGATATGCTCATAAAAATTACGGCATTCTTTGGATTCCCTCGTTATTTTTCTTGGTGGACTCTTATTTCTACTACGGATTCGTCCCTTATGATTGCAGGCGACTCCGGCATAGATTTATTCTTATAGTCATGATCTTTATCCATGGGTTTGGACAATGGGTTCTCTCTGTCGTGACTTAGAATTCCATGGTCAAGCCTTCTCTCCAAGGATCGATCCTGCGCATTCATGGATTCTTCTATAATATGTTGGAACCACCTTCTCGTACATGCCTCTACGCCTGATTGCACTAAACATTCCAATGTATTATCACCTTGCTCGGCCATGAAAATGGATGGATCGCTTGCCATTGAACTACGAAGCTAATAAATATTGTCATCACGCAACTATTGATTATGTTTAGCTTCCCATATCCATCAAAATGACAGCCTTCCACCAGAACACGTTTGAGGAAATGTGCCAACAATGCCTTTCAACTCCGGGTTCTACGCTCATATCTGGATCTCCTGGCAGCAACACGTCCACTAACAGTGGTATCCTTCTCACGAACATATTTCTTCATACATGAGCTCCATTTTCTATTCCTTGGCTCACGGATCTCTTTATGCAGCCTCACGATCCGCAATATTTCTTTTTTCACACAGATTCGGTTCTGCACTGTGGCCTCTATGCACAGATTTGGTCTTTGTGGGGTTGTTCTTCCTCACTGCGCGAAGTCTTCATGACTCTTTACACACAGGCGCATAAGGTTTCTTCTTTTATGGAAAATCTCATGGATCCAACCAGATATGCACCAGATCTATGATGATCTTCTTTTACACACATAAACTCACAGCTTCCTCCACGATCACATCAACATCAATAATCTAGCCATGACTCTGATACCAGTTGTTAGGATTATAACGAGAGACATTAACATAATAATGAGCAAGAATAAAACACAATCAAGCAACATTAACATAAACACACAATATACCCTGGAAACCCCATGCTCGGAAAACCAGCACCAATGAAGATCTTCATTACATGGCCAAAACTGGCCATCCAAGCCAAGTGAGCTAGCCACTGCTCACCTCCAGGATACTTTACAATGGATCCTCCTTAAGCCTTATAAAGGCTTAATCACATGCAATACCATGGGACAATACCATGGGCTACAACAAACCATGTTCCCAAACCATGCGCTAGACCTAAACCACGTTTGACTCAATCCCGAGTCAAGGTTAACCCTGGAAAGGTTCTTTGCAGGTGAAACACAACTTTCTCCTCCTCAATTCATATCTTTCTCTGGAAAAATTGTAATTCCTAATATTTCCAGAAGGACTCATCATAGGTGGTTGTCCTTGATTCTTGAATTGAGTTGTATAATTATATATAGGATGGAACCTTGTCCTTGGAATAACATCTTGCAAGTATCTTGTTCTATTAAGTGCATCTTGCAAAGTAGAGGGTCTATAGGATTTCGCCAAACATTTCAATGGCTATTCCATTCCTTCAATGAACAATAGGATCAACCGATATTTTGAGATATCAGTCACCATAATAGCCAACTTCTGTAAATCAGAGATGTTAGCTTCAGGAATCCCAGTTTCTTCACATGTGCAAGCTCTGTGAAGGAGATTTCATGATCTCTTATTCCAAATTTGTTAATCAACCTTCTTGTGAATTATTCATAGGTGGTCACTTGATCATGTCCAAGGGTCTTAATCCCATGAAACCACCATTCATTCGCTTCTCCATCTAGGTGTAGAGTGCCCATGTTAATATATTATATTTCAACCATTGGATTTAAATGAAAGTATGTATCTAGATTCTTCACCCATGGGCTAGTTGTGCACCTTGTTGAACCATCAAAGTATGGAAGAAAAAAATTTCCAATAACATTTTTCAACTCATAATTCTGATTATAATTCTGGAAGTTACCTTTTGGATTGGTTCTGTATCAGAGATCACAAATTTATTTGAATGTCAAATTCCTTCTACATTCTTCATTCACTATAAGATATTCATCATGTTGGTCCTCCACTGTAGAAATGTTTTAATTCTATATCTCCAACTCTTATCTTTAATCATAAAGGTATTTGGGAATAGTAGTCCTTGCTTGTCTGGGAGGATCCCTTGTGAATTCATCAAGATTATTGTGAGCCCCAATACTTGAAAATAAAAAATTCCTAGGGATATTCCTTTCTCCATGTTTTGAACCATGAATTCTCCTTTCACCATTCTTATTCTCCATATTTTTAACAAGGAATTCTCTAGTTTCTTGTCTAGATAGGATAATGTTACGGGTCATGTATCATAATCGTTGTTGATCCGAGTGCCCTAGGTGCATGATGGGGACAAAATTTTGATTGTATGAATCGATTACTATTATGGAAGAAGCATATTAATAATAAGAAAACAAAGAAATACACTACACACATAGACACACACACACACACACACACACAATTTGCAAGAATTCAAACTAATCTTTGTTACTTCATTACTCCCTCATTATTGTTGTAAATTACAATAATGTACATGCTTAAATAGAGTGTTGAGAATGATTGGTTTGTCTACCCGTTACGCTGAGTTACAACAAAAGTTGGAATGGTTCCATAAGTTCAATCATTACAGACTTTTGGAATACAAAGACAATTTGTTATAGTTCTTTGGTCGCCGGTGTCGACAATGGATGTTGAGTTGTTGAATCTATTGAAGTCGACATTGAACCTATCGAGGTGCAGAACTTGTTGAAGTCAATGTTGAACCTGTCGAATTCGATGTTCAACTTGTCAAAGTCGATGTTGAACCTGTTGAAGTGTGGAACTTGTCGAAGTCGATGTTGGCTTCCTTCGTCTCTGACAAGCAATGGAAAACGTTGGGTGTATCATACCTCCTTCCGTAAGAAATAATTGTCTCCATTGTTTGCTCATACATATGAGGAAACTTGTTGGTTAGTTTGGTAGCATAGTACCATTTTCCTTGTTCTAGGAGTTCTTCGGCTTTAGCCACCTAAAACAAGGGAATTGTGTTCGTCATGGTGTATTTGTCGTCCCATAATGGTTTTGCAAGTAAGAGGCTCCTAAACATATGTATGGATGTCTTCGAGTTATACTGTTTGCTTGTCATTATGTTCCAATAGTGGTGCATGGTATGGTCAAAGTAGATCCACATTAAATACTAGATGTAGACCTAGGCATGAAGGAATGTTGAGATTGAAAGTGTTTTCTCAAATATGCATAAGAATAATGTATGAACCATGTCGCAAAGGCTTCAACTTCCTGTATGGACCAGTGAAGTGTTCCTTCTTAAGATGAAACCAAAACTGATCCCCAATTGAAAATGAATTAGGGATATGATTATTATCATGACAGACCTTAGCTTTTGCATTAGCGTGTTGCAACATTTCCTGTGCTTGTTTCTGGATGTTTCATATTTGATCTCATAACTTCAATGCTTGTTCAACTTCTTGTTAGTCAGAGTTCGTGTTGTTTGACTGTATTGATGAACTAATCAAGTCAATGGGGGATGAGGGTTCAAATCTATAACAAGGCTCAAATGGACTCTTTCCGATAGAGTTGTGATGAGAATGATTGTAACTGTGTTGTATATATGGGAGACTTTCATCCCATGTCTGATGATGCTTGTGGTTGTACATCTCGAGCAATTGTACTACCAAGCGATTCACAACTTCCATTTGTCTGTATGTCTGAGGATGGAAAGCTGTTGATAAGTAGAGTCTTGTGTTGACTACTACTAGGATCACATCATGTTAATGTTTGGTAGAAGGACATCCCGTCAAGTACTCCATAAAAATAGATTCCCATGGTCGACTAGGAACCATAATAGGCATGTACAATCCTTGTCATCGATTCAGTAGTTTAGCAATGGAACAAACCACGCATTATCGAATGTATCTGTTGATGTCAAACTTAATTAAAGTCCAATAAAAATACTTTTGGAGGATTGCAAGGGTCTTCTCTAATACAAAGTGTCCTACAGTATTGTTGTAGTGCATGTCCCAAGTGAGCTTCTATCAGTGCTCACATGTTGGTACACAAATATTTCCAAGATTGTATAGCAAGGTATCATTCAAGAAATATTCGGTAGTGGATGGTGGGTAGGTTTGAAGTTGTTGATAAATTACAAAAAATTTGCAGTCTACCAAATACAATTGAGGCCAAGTAGTGTCGTATCCCTTCATACTCGTCACTGTAAAAAGGACAGTAATGGGTGGTCGACTTAGACAAGCAGCAATGACTTTGGATTTACCTTTCTGATACTTAATTACCAATTAGAATTGTTTTACGTAATTAATCCACTTGAGTTGTTGAGTTTTTTGTAACTTCAACTAGGACAGGGTCAACTGTAAAGGCTTATGTTCAGTAAGAATGATCATCTCCTTGCCAAGAACGTAGTGTCTCCATTTATTAAGGGATTTTGCAATGGCATGCATTTCCTTTTCATACGTTGAATAACTTCTAATGATGTCATTAAAATTTTTGGAATGAAAAGAGAATGGGTGACTAGACTGAGCGATCACTGTGCCCAAGTCATAGTTAGATGCATCCATATAAATTTCAAAAGGATGATGCAAGTTAGGTAACACAAGTACTGTTGCAATACATAGCTCATGTTTGAGTTGCTCAAAAGCTTGTTCTTGTCTTCAAATTTCCATTTGAATATAGTTTTCCCATTTCCCTTAGTCAACTAATTCAAAGGCCGGGCTATGTGACTAAATCCAAGTATGAATCATCGATAAAAAAATAGCCCAGCCAAGAAAACTTCTTAGTTCATGAATTTTTTGAGGAATCATCCACTCTTTAAGGATTTGTACTTTGTGGATGTGAATGTTTGCACAGTCAATTACATATCCCTATTATTTGATGTTGTTCATCACAAATGAACATTTGTCCATGTTCAAATAGAGTCGACATTGTCAAAGAGTGTCGAGGACTTGTTGAAAATGTTGGACATGTTCTTCCCATGATCGACTAAAAATCAAGATATCGTCTAGGTAGACAATGACATACTTGCTGATGAAAGGTAGAAGAATGTCATCCATATATCACATGAAGGTCATGGGTGCACCAGTTAAGCTAAAAGGCATGACTAACCATTCAAATAGTCCTTCCTTGGATTTGAAAGTAGTTTTCCATACATCGATGAGCTTGATCAGAATTTGATGATATCCCATTTTGAGGTAAATATTAGTAAATAATTTAGCACCTTTCAGACAGTCAATTAGTTCTTCTATCCTCAGTAGAGGGTATCTATTCTTTACTAAAATATTGTTTAGGGATCGGTAGCCGATGCACATGAAGCAAGTCTTATATTTCTTTGGAACAAGGACAACTACACTTCCACAAGGAGAGGAGATGGGTCGAATGTGAGATTTGTAATTCAATATTGAATATGTCTATGAATCTCTTCATTCTCGATAATGGATCTTCTGTAAATAGATGCGTTAGGTAATGAAGAATGAAGAACATGTTTAATGGAATGTTTTACCTAGCAATGTAGAGGTACTATGTTTGGCTCTTGAAATACGTTCTGGTATTGATCAATAATATTTTCGATCGCTTTTTGTTGTCAAGCGATGCATTGGTCGGTGAGTCGACTAGTTACTGCAATGTTCCTAGGATTTCGATGCCTAATCATGATCAATGTGAATCTTTGAGCTTGGTTGATGAGATTCTTTGTCGTTGCTCTATTACACCATAGGATTGGTTTCGTATTTGGACAATCACTTTCTAATATCGTGAGTGATAACTCCCATGTCGATCCCTTAAGTAATGTTTCCCAAAAAAGGCATCGAGTATGGAAACAGATGCCACGTCATCTTCAAAAGGCTTAATAAAGTCGGTAAGTTTTCATTATCGAGTGATCCTCAGCTATTGTATTGTCCTTCATCCAACCGATATTATGAGGATGTGGAGTGGTTACAAGACCTAGTCTTTTCATGAGATATTCAGAAACAAAGTTCTCCTTGCTTCCATTATCCACAATCAAATGTAATGGATTGTTTTGAACCCATATCTGTGTGTGGAAGAGGAGCTCTCGTTCCTCCTTGTCGATGGTATTCGGTGTTGTTGGAGTGGTCGATGTCGATATAAAAAGGGTTGATGCTTTTGGGTTAGATTCAACCGGGTGTTTTTTTGAATAAGTCATACATAGAAAAATTTTCCCAAAATGTCTTGTGAGCCTTGCATTTAGACGTATCACACCATGATGAATTATGGTACTCACAACATTTCCCAAGAGGGGTTTGTTTTCTATGTTCAGTATTGTATTTCTAAGAGTGATTTTCTCCATGGTATTTATTAAGCACTATTTGTTGAGAAGGGTGTCTTGACTTGTTGGAGTCGGCTAATGACTTCTTGTTGGTTTTTTGTCCTGTTGGCTTAGTCATGAAGCCTATTTTTCCTTTCAGTTTGGATTCAAGCTTACTAGCATAGTGGAATGAATCTATAAGCGTACTTAAAGTCAAAAAATACATCTCCTACTGAATGCATGGGGACACTCTACTGACTTACTTCAAACAAGCAATTTCTCTTATTCTTGAATGCCAAGTCTAGCCATTAGTCGATAGAACTCGTTGTTGTAACTATGCATGAACTAGTCCTTCCATTGCCTTAGCTGCTCCTACTTCTTATATTGTTGTTCAATGTACTTTGGTGTGTATAAATCCTTCCATGCGTACTCGACAAATTTCTCTGATGTCTCTATGTGGTATTCATCTTTCTCCCTCTTTGTCAATATGTTATCCCACCAACAGTGAACATAGGTCGAAATCTTTAAGGATGCAATGGTGATATTTTGAGATTCTGAGAGTTGATTCATAGGGTAATAGGATTCCAATTGTTGTACCCAATTGTCTACAGATTTCACGTCAATATTTCCTTCTAGATTCGATATATCCAAGTTCATGTCCACTTTGAATGGGATGATTTTTTCGGAGTTGGATCTTGTCGAGAATCATCCCAATGTCTAGGTGAATCTCGCATGAAGCTCATTGAACTGGGTGAACATTTTGGTTAGTTGTTGAGCCAGTTCTTTATCTATGAGTTTATTTGTCTCGTAAGTTACTCCGACCATCTTCGGTCTAGTGGTGCAAATAGATAAATACTCTGAAGTAGAAGGTAGTGTATACTTGGATTGTTGTGTTTGTGAGAGTTTTTAAACATGTATAAGTCAGGTAACCTCGATATAAGTGTTTACACATGACTTAATCACGAACAATCTCTGATACCAATGATCTGGGTGCCCCAAGTGCACATAAGGGACAAATATATGATTGTATGAATCGAGTACTATTATGGAGGAAGCATATTAATAATAAGCAAATCAGGAAATACACTACACACGGAAACATACAAACACACAAACAATATGCAATCTTTATTACTTCATTACTGCCTCATTACTTCTATAAATTACAATAGTGTACATGCTTAAATAGAGTGTTGAGAATGCTTGGGTTTTCTTCCCATTACGTTCAGTTACAAGAGAAGTTGGAATGGTTTTTACTTTTTCTAGATCTTATTATCTTGATTAGGATCTTTGTCTAAAAGAATAATAAGTACAACTATATGCATAAGATATAAGAGATACAAAAGACACAAATATTTTCACTGGGTAAACCATAAAGGAGAAAACCCCAAAAACTTCCTCAGAATAGTAAGATGATCAAAAGCAGTAATAAGAAGTATTCAGTAGCTATCTCTCCTCCCTTTGTCTCTCTCTCTCTCTCTCATGTGAACTTGAGAGTGTGAGTTGTGTATAAGTGAGGGAGAGCACCTACCTATTTGTACCTTTTAAGCGACTGACCAAACATAATACTAGGGCCCACTTGTCTTCCCTAACAGGGTTGAATTCTCCGAAATAGACTCCAAATACACATTACGTGATGTTACATTGGGGACAATTTTCTTGACTTACAATGGAGGCTGTACCTCAAGGTCTAGAAACTATTAAGACATCCCACAAGGGGGTAAACACGTCCCCAATGGGGGTAAAACAACACACAATGATAATATACTATATATTATGAAGTTACAAATACATCAACACTCCCTCTTAACTAGGTAGGTATTCTTTCTATTCACAGTCATCAACACATCTGGTCAAATATTCATTGTGGAGTCATTATCATGGATTCATAGAGTCATCATCATAGTTGTTTCCATCATCATCTTATTATTTGATCATCCTACCATACTATCTATCATCATAAGTTTCTACAGAGATATCCCTTTTTCATGTTGGATGTAGGCCTAGTCCTCTATCAGGTCTTCATCACATCTCAAGCAATCCATCACATAGGAACTATCTAGGACCTTCTTTACGTTTCCACGACAATAACCTATGTCTTCTACCCTCATCTCTTCGTATATAGACCATCTCTTTTTTTCCTTCACAAAAAAAAGACACAAAGCATCCACGGTCGACCTGCGTTCTATCAGAGAACTTCCTAGGTGCACCTCTCATGCTTCATGACCTTATAATATCAACATGGGAACACACATATATGGATATATATGTAAGTACTGATTACGACCAAACATCCTTCTACATCAAAAAATTTCAAGTTCTAGGTCAACCTCAAGGAATTACATCTGAACAACCTGCGTCCAATATCTTTTTCATTTAGATAACCTTCAAGGTGTATTACATCCAAGCAACCTGCGTACCACACTAGGTCTCATTTTTACACTCAGACAACCCACAGTACTTATTACATCTGAATAACCTATGTACCATGCCAAGTCTCATTTTTACATTCGGATAACCCACCTTAGGACTGATTATGTCCAAGTATAACATGTGAGCTTCACCAGGAATGATTACATCCAAGGACAACCTACATGGTTGATTATGTCCAAGCATCCTGCTACACTAGGATTTTTACTGCTCGAACAAACTGTCTTATTTCCCATGTGAGATATTATTCTTCTGTAACATATCATGACTAATTACATCCAAGGATAAACTATGAGATTTTCTAAGACTGATTACATCCAACGACAACCTATAGGCCTTATTATGTCTAAGAAACCTACGAGCTTCACTAGGATTTTACGCTAATACAACTTGTCTCTCTAACTATGCAAGAACACATCACTCCCTCTTTCGAGGGATATCAATCCAGATCACACCAAGTCTTTATCTAAAGTACTCGAACTTCACTCTCGTAAGAATCTTGGTTAACACATCGGCTCTCTGCTCATTCGTTACCACATACTAGAGATTAACTTCTCCTCTCTGCACCATATCCATGATATAGTGGAACTTTATCTCGATGTGCTTCGACTTGTCATTGAACACAGGATTTTCCAACAGCTTCACGCAACTCTGATTTTCATAGAATATACAAGTTACATCCAAATGGATATCAAACAAGTGAGACAATAGTTTTTGAAGCGACACTGCCTCGCAAATAGCCGAGAAAGCGGCAATATACTCTACCTCAGTTGTACTAAGCACCATGCATGATTTCTTCCTGCTGAACCAAGACATAGTGCCTGATCCCAAACTGAAGTAGCAACATGAGGTTCTCTTCCTGTCAATGGTTCTATCTTCCCAATATGAACCAACATAACCATGTAGGTTAATATTCTGATTCGCATAATATTTGAGGCCATAATCCATTGTACCTTTTAGGTACCTCAGTATATGCTATGTGGCTATCAGGTTAACATGTCTCAGATCCATTAGGAACTGGCTCAGGGTCTTAATCGCAAATCATATGTTTCGTACCATATTTTTCAAATACATTAATGATCCAATCATCTGATGATACATTGTGGCATCGACCATCTCAGATGAAGAATCACTCTGAATATTCAAGTTAGATGCCATAGGTCTCACCATTTCCTTGTAGTCCATCATTTTGAATCTCTTCATAATATCTGTTGCATATTTTCCTTGACCAAGGAATATCCCATCTACACTCTACCACACCTCCATTCCTAATAAGTAGTGCATCATACCTAGGTATTTCATCTCGAACTATGTAGAAAGTATCCTCTTTGCATATTTAATTAGTTCCTCTTCACCTATTAGAAACAAATCATCGACATATAATAGGAGTATCACCGCTCTTTCATCTTCCACCTTGAAGTAGAGGTTGGAATCTGCTTTACTCTTGGCAATTCCCAATCTCAATAGGAAATTATCCATCATCTCGTACCATTTCCTTGGTGCTTTTTTCAATCCATACAATTCCTTCTTCAAATTGCATACATGGGTCTTCCAATAATGTGTCTCGAATCCCAGTGGTTTTTCCACATACACTTCCTCCTCTACTAGACCATTCAAGAAAGTTTCCTTGACATCCATCTTGTGTATTTTCCATTTCATAAATGATTCCAAATCAAGTGTGGTCCTAATGGAAGTGTACCTTTCCATGGGTGTAAATGTCTCTTCGTAGTCTATGCCTTATTTCTGTGAGAAGCCTCATGCTACAAATATCCCCTGATATTTCTTCATGTTTCCATCTACAACATGATTGATCTTGTAGATCCACTTTGAATTCACAACAAACTTCTTTTATGGTCTCAAAACTATCTCCCAGACATCATTCTTCATGATCAATTGATACTCCTTGATCATCGCATCCTTCCATTATTTCTTTTATGTAGCCTCTTCATAGGTGGAAGCTTCTGTTTCATGGTTCTCTAGAATTGTTTCATCAATTTCCATATATCGTCCTCTCCTCTCTTCAGGTTCCTTGATCTCTTGAATGGGTGTCCTCCTGGATCTGAAGTATCTCGAGTCTTCATCAAAGGTTACATATCTACTGATGTCGGCCTTCTTGAATCCTAGGAATTATGTTCAGTATTTGATGTATCACTGTATCCTACAAATATACCCTTCCTCCTAGAAGGATCGAGCTTGTTCCTTTTCTCCTTTGGAATATGTATGTACACCGGGAAGCCAAATATTTTTAGATGGCTGACTTCTGGTTTCTCTCCTGAGAAATACTCTTCGGGATTCTTATTTTCAAGTACTCGATGAGGAGTACGGCTCTGTACATACACAGTTGTCCTTTCTTCCTCCACCCAAAGGTTCATAGGAAGATCCTTAACATAGCTTTCGCTGCCTCCATGATGGTTTGGTTCTTTCATTCTGCAACCCCATTCTATTGAGAATTGTATGGAGTGATCAACTCCCTTTTAATCTTGGACTCTCTGTAGAGTTCCTTGAATTCTTTTGAAGTGAAATATCCACCATTATATGACCTTAGAGTCTTGATATTCCTTTCTGTTTGGTTCTTAGCCAAGGCTTTATATTCCTTGAACTTACTGAAAAATTCACTTTTCCCTTTCAAGAAATATATCCAAGTCTTACGTGATAAATCATATATAAAGGAAACATAATACACATACATGTTTAATGAACTAGAGGACATGGTTCCACATACATCCGAGTGTACTATCACCAGTATTCCTTTATCCTTAATCTCACTGCTAGGAAATGTCTTCTTCACATTCTTTCCTTATGCACATCCTTTGCAAATGCCTTCATGCTTTTCTTGTATCTCTGGAAGTCTTGAGACTGCTTTTGTTGCCATCCGTAGTTCCCTGTAGTGCACATGTGCAAACCTTCTATGCCATAGTTCACTTTTTTCAATCGACTCATGAACCAATGCTTGTTCATGATTTCCATTCGGTTTGTACAAGCCTTCATCTTCTTCTCCAATAATTGTTGCATCCTCTGTTGTATTTCCTCTGGGATACATCAAAACTTGGCCATCGAAAAAATCAACCCTAATCCCTTTTGCATCTAGTGCATAAATGGAGACAAGATTCTTCTTCAACCCTAGAACATATAGCACATCCTTCATCTTTAAATATTTCCCATATTCAAGCTTGTATGAAGATTATCCACTCCCTTTTATGGGGTATTGATATTCATCCCCAAGTTTCACCTTCTGATGTGATTCATGTTCCTACATTATAACAAATGACTCCTTATATCATGCCATATGTGTAGAAGTTCCATTATCCACAATCCAATCATTGCTTCTGTGTGAGACAATGTCAATAAGTGTTGATATTAGCACATACTCTTCATCGGAATCATCCTTATCCCTTCTAAATATTTGGTTTGTTGGTACATCATCTTCAACAACATGAGCATGGTGTCTCCTTTTCCTCATGGGACAATCTCTTGCAAATTGTCCATTTTCATCACAAGTATAGCATCGAACATTTGAAGTATCTCTTTTGGTATTCCTTGGTTTCTTTTCCCTCTTCTTCTTGTGATGAAAGTTCTCCTTCTTCTTGAAGTTCTTCCCATTGTGAACTATGAGAGATTGATCGTTAGTTTATCCCATATTTTATTCTCTTGTCACAAGTCTAGATTCTTATTGTGCACATTCTTCTTGAAGTATGCTGAAATATATCAGCTTCCTTCTTGCACAAATTCCTTGAATGAATGAGTCCCATGATCTAAGGAGACCATTCAAGGTATTAATTACAATTTCTCCTTCTTCGACATTTTATTCAACTATTTCAACTTGTTCTTCGATTTGAGAAACCCCTATGAATTAAGATTGTATAGTCTCAGAGTTATGTATCTTCACATTCTTCAATTGGTTCCTCAAAATCACCTTTGGTTGATTTTCTTTCCTTCGAACATCTTTGTTAAATAATCATACACTTCTTTCGTCGTCTTGAATGAAGACACATGGGGTATGAGGTGATCCTTAATAGAATATGCAATGATTCTCTTATCCTTAGCCATGCTTCTCTTATGATCATCCTTAGCCTCATCCCCCTCTCGTTCTGGAAATTCTCCATTGATGTACTGATCCAAATCATTCTCTTCAAAGATCAAGGAGATTTTGTACTTCCATGCTCGGAAGTTATCAACCCCTCCAAGCTTATCCTCAAGCTGAGTATGATGATTCATATTTCCAAATGATAACCTCAAATGGAAATAGAAAATATTTAGATCTTGTCGATTTGAGGTGTCTGACCTGGTTTTGGAGTTGGTTGACCTAGATTTCGTGAGAGAAACCATAATTTTCCAGACTTTGAGTTTGGGAATTATGTTTGGAAAAAAAGATGTTCCTCCTTGTGGATATTTTCTTAGTGTGATAAATTCAACCCACAAGAATATCTAGGAGAGTTAGAACTCACAAATCGAATTTGGTGCAAAACCAGCAAAAAACCATTAAATAAGAAATAATTTACACATGCAATGTGAACAGAAACAGGTTATATTTTGAATGCCTAACATAAAAATATATTAGTAACATGTTTATGTTACATAATAAGTGTTTCATGAGGCTTTGGGATCCCAATGTGACTGTACAAGTGAAAATTGCCAAATTAGCATCAATCCCCCCTCGATGGGCCAATCAAGCTCCAAATCAGCCTAAATGGCCACGAATTGATGTGTGGATGTGGATGAGGTGACATGGGGAAATTATTACACTTTGGAATGAATGGGTGTGGAATTTTGGGTGAGTGAGAGGTTCTGGGTGGTATTAAATGCACCAAATCAAACCAAAAATGGACAAAATCCACCTCTAGCGCTCCTAGTCAACCAAGCTGTCCACATTAAATGAATGGGATTGCACCAGAAATTATGAGGGCACACATGTGGCTATTTGAATTATCTAGAGTGCTCATGTGGGTGTGTATACCCCAATTTGACTTGGTATTTGTCCAACTAAGCACCGTAAGTCCAAAACCATAGTGTATTAATGCAAAATGCAATAAAAATTACTAAGGAGTGAAACTAAGGTGCGAAGGAGTTGGATTACTGTTCCAACATCCTCCCTTAACCCAAAAACTAAGAACAAATTACAAAATGAAGGAGACCTTGGAAACAATAGCTCAAGTCACCTCAAATATATAATTCAGAAATTTTATTTGTCCATATAAACCAAGGAAAAGAAGGAAAACCACATGGAAAAAAACCTTCGCTCAATAATGGACATGGGAATGAAACCTGCAACAAATAGTAGAAAATTGCCATCCCTCACTTGCCCCAAGCAAATATCTCAAGTGAGTGAAGGTCTTCTCTGTGAATTTCTTGGTGAAAATGTCAGCAGTTTGCTCGGTGGATGGGCAATACTGGTGAAATCACCCTATCATGCACTAAGCCCCGAATGTAGTGCATATGGATCTCAATGTGATTTTTCCTCTACCTCTGAAGTGGATCAGTAGATATTTTTATGGCACTTTTATTTTCCACCCAAATGTTGGTGCAAGAATCAATTGTCAGACCAAATTCCTGAAGAATTCCTTGCAACCAAACACACTGTGTAGCTGCATTGACTCCTACCATCTACTCGGCCTATACTGATGAAAGTGAAATTTTGTGTTGTTTCTTACTTGACCATAAAATGGGACCTTCAAAAAGAATAAATACAAAACCTGAATTTGACTTCCTATCAGTGGGATCTCCATCCCAATCTGAATCAGAAAATCCAGCTAGTTGAAGTGAAGAACTAGCTGAGTAGTGCACCCTGAAATTATTTGTACCCTGGACATACTAAAGAATTATTTTTGCTTCCCTCCAATGGAGCTCATTTGTCTGGTTAATATTTATTGCTACAGAACTTACAGCATAATATAGATCCGGTCTTGTATGTGTAAGATATAGCAAGCTCCCCACTAGTTGCCTATAGAGTGTAATATCTACCAATGGAGAATTGCCAAATTCAAACAATTTGATGCCCAAAAGAAAGGGAGACTTGGTTTCCTTACACTACGCCATGTTAAAATTATTTAGTACGTCTGAATCATACTATGATTGACTCCGCATGATGCCCCTTTCATTCTGCTCAATTTCCAAACCCAAAAATTTCCTTAGCAATCCTAGATCGGTCATGGCAAATTCACTATGCAAAGATAACTTAATTGAACCAATTGAAGTGGTGCAGATACCTGTAATTATAAGGTCATAAACATAGAGAAAAATAACCTTCAAAATACCATCATGTTTCTGTAAATATACATTAGGATCTGAATTGCATCTATTAAAGCCAATAGAGAGCAAGAAAGCATCCATTTTAGCATACCAAGCCCTGGGGGCTTGCTTGAGTCCATATAGTGATTTCTTCAACCTGGAAACAAGTGAAGGATCCTCTTGGAAACCTTCATGTTTCTGCATATATATCTCCTCATGTAGCTCACCATGCAAATAAGCACTTTTGCAATCCATGTGGTGCACTTGCCAACCCTTACTAGCTGCAATTGCTAGAACTAGTCTTATGGAGTCCATCTTTGCAACTGGTGCAAAGGTCTCTATGTAATCAACACCATGGACTTGAGAATAGCCCTTACGAACTAATATTGCTTTGTATTTCACATATGAACCATCAGCAGCAAGTTTGGTTTGGAAGATCCAGTTGCATTGAACAAGCTTCCTCTTGGGAGGAAGCAAAACGAATTCCCATGTCTCATTCTCTTGGAGAGAATGTAATTCTTCTTCCATTTTTTATTTACATCTTGGGTCATTACAAGCTTGCTGATATGTATGTGGATCAGATCCAATCAGCATATAACAGTGCTCATCAAGAGCACTATCACTTGCAAATGAATCATTACTAGTTTGTGATCTAGTCTTCCTCGACTCTTGGTGATTTTCAGCCAATTCCCTTGCATCTTGTATGAATTTTTCAGCCCACTTGGGAATTTATGGTGACTCATATACAACAATATCATCTTCATCCATATTATTATTAGAAATATCAGAAAGAAAAAAAGAGCATGAATCATCACTTACATCATCAAATAGTTGAGGAGAAGAGCATTACCCCAATGCAAGCTCAAAATCTGGTATTGGTTCTTCTTAGAACTACACACTTCTTTCAACAAATGTCTTAATTTGTGGCTGAAAGGACTTCCTCTTTTTAGAAGGGATTTGATCCCATGCTCTAGTTCCAAAAATCCTAAAATTTGAGGCATTTGGTTTATGGCCAAACCACGCCTCTTAGGGAGTCTTTCCTTTTACTGATTTGTGTAAGGTTCTGTTTTGTATGTGTGCAGCAAAAATAATGGCCTCAACCCATAGCTTTGGAATTAGATCCCTTGCTTCAATCATGCGAGTGGCCATCTCCTTGAGAGATCTATTCTTCCTCTCTACCATACCATTTTGTTGTGGTGTGTAGGGAGTTGAGTGTTGCATTTGGATGCCACTCTCCTCACAAAGGTGTTGTAAGTTCTTGTTTACATAATCCTTCCCACTAATATTCCTAAGTATATTAATATTATTCCCACTCTGATTTTCTACCAATTCCTTCCAAATCTTCATTTGTTCAAAAACTTCAGACTTTAATTTGAGGAAGTACACCCAGCAGAATCTTGAGTAATCATCAATAAATGTAAGTACATACCTTGATCCACCATATGCTGGAGTGACAAGAGGACCTATCATATCTGAATGCACCAACCCAAGTGGTTGTGTGGCTCTCCTTTCCATGCCCTTCGCATATCTTCGCTCTGGATGCTTCCCAACTACACACCCAATGCATGTTCCATTTGATGATTTGATTTGTGGAAGTCCTTCCACCATCTCATCTCTGTGTAGAGATTGGAGGTACTTGTAGTTCATGTGACCAAACCTCTCATTCCATAGCTTGGAAATATCATTGGCAGTGGGGAGGAAGTTCGAAAACTTGTACATCCTCTCATGGTGGTCTGCATACCCAATTACAATGACTTGGTCTTATGAGATTTCTGCAGTCTCTACCATGTCTAGAGTGAAGGTCACTCTATTTGCCTCTCCTATATGGGTCATTTGATAGTTTGACATCAAATTTTCTACAAGTCCTAGTACATACAACACATCACTGAATAAACCATGCTCTAATTCAATCCTACGAATCCCCTTGGTCTGGATTTGTAAATCATCCCCCATTCGAACTGTAGGTCTAGCATTCAAATGCATGGAGGAGAAGAGCTCTCTTGTGGATACCATGTGTCTATAAGCCCCCGAATCAATGATAAAATATGAGGAATTAGAGGTACCCGCTACCAAATAATGAAATTTCTCCTTTCCATCTAAAATGGAGGTGCCATCCTTCTTCCTTGCATTGTCAGGGACTAAAATGTTGTTCTTCTCTAGTAGTTGCACCATCTTGGAAATGGTTTTTTTCATGCATGAGATCTCAAGATGCCATCCATTGTGTAAATAGGTGCATATGGTCTTCTCTTTTCCTCTCTTGTCCTTCTCCTTGGGAGGATTCGAACCCCCATCACTGGATTTGGGTTTTTCTGGTTTCTTCTTCTCTTGAAGATTCAAATTCTTTCCCTTGGGATTTCCCTTTGAGGCATTCAAAACTCCCATGGCCAAGGCTTGATCCTTAGTCTTTATGGTGCCCATTTGGACTAGCATGTCTTTTTCTTGAGTTAGAGACTCCATGAAACTAGATAGACTTGGAATTTTCCAGTTTTGAAGAGTTAACTTGCCATAATGAAATGTGCTGACAAAGACTGAGAATTCTGGCCCTAACTTCGAAAGGATGGACAAAATAGACTAGTCCTCTTTCTTCTCAGTGCTACATTGTTTCAGCTGCAACACAAGTGACTTAAAATTGGTGAAGAAGTCCTGGATAGTGTGAAATTGTGCTGGGTTGAGGTTGGTGACCTCTTAGTTCATCAATTTTCCAAAATAATGTCTCTAGTTTTACCCAGACTTCATTTGGGGTGGTTCCACCTTTGTTCCCATGGTAACTCTGTAGAGACCTTTGGCTCTCAATTGAATCACAATATTTTTCTTCCAATCAAAGTATTTGAAATTTGTTATCAATATGTGGGTATATTTAATTTATACTTGTTCTATTGGTGGTGAAATCGTCGAATGTCCTCCAAAAACAACTCAATTTTATCTGGAATTTCTCTAAAAATGTAGCTCAAAACACTCTGGATTGGTCTAAAAATAAATAAAATCCAACCATATTTGATACCATGGCATATATTCAACCCATGGGAATATATAGGAGCCTTACAGAAACTCACAAATCGAATTTGGTGCAAAACCAACAAAAAACCATTAAATGAGAAACAATTTACACATGCAATGTGAACAGAAACAGGTTATATTTTGACTTCCTAACATAAAAACATGTTATTAACAGGTTTATATTACATTAGAAGTGTTTCTTGAGGCTTTGGGATCCCAATATGACTGTACAAGTGAAAATCGCCAAATTGGCATCAATCCCCCCTAGGTGGGCCAATCAAGCTCCAAATCAGCCCAAATGGCCATGAATTTTTGTGTGGACATGGATGAGGTGACATGGGAAAATTATTACACCTTATCATGTGTGGGTGTGGAAATATGGGTGAGTGAGAGGCTCTGGGTGGCATTAAATGCACCAAATCAAGCCAAAAATGGACAAAATCCACCTCTAGCACTCCTAGTAAACCAATTTGTCCACATTCAATTAATGGGAATGCACCAAAAATTATGAGGGAGAACATGTGGTTGGTTGACTAATCTGGAGTGCTCATGTGGGTGTGAGTTCCCCACTTTGACTTGGTATTTGTCCAACTAAGCACCCTAAGTCCAAAACCATAGTGTATTAATGCAAAATGCTATAAAATTGACTAAGGAGTGAAACTAAGGTACTAAGGAGTTGGATTATGGTTCTAAAACTTAGCAAGGTCACTTTCTGAAAATTGAGGCTGGACTCCTCCAAACCTTGATGCCCTAGTTCCTCCCAGCACCAGTGACAGGGTCAAAAATGAAACTTCTTCAATTCTGAAACTGCTTCCACCAAAATATGTGCCCTACTGAGGCAAGTTAGCCTAGACCTCCTTTATTGATGATCTATGTAGAGAACACCTTGAACTAGGATTCCGTAGTCTCTGTAGCTGCGCAGTGCCCTCTTTACGAGAGGCGACGATACCATGTTAGTTTCCTATATCTTATTAGCTAGATTAGGATGTTTGTATGAAATAATAACAAGTACAACTAGATACATAACATATAATAGATAAACAAGACACAAATATTTTTAGCGGGGAAAACATAAAGGAGAAAACCCTGCAAATTTCCTCAGAATTGTAAGATGATTAAAAGAAATAATAAGAAGTATTTAGCAGCTATCTATCTCTCCTCCCTTAGTCTCTCTTTCTCTCTCATGTGAACTTGATAGTGTGAGGTGTGTATAAATGAGGGAGAGCACCTCCCTATGTATACCCTTTAAGTGACTGACCAAACATAAGACTGGGGCCCACTTGTCTTCCCTAATAAAGTTGACTTCTCCGAGAGAGACTCCAAATACACATTACATTATGTTACACTGTTGACTATTTCCCCGACTTACAACAGAGGTTGTATCTCAAGGTCTAGACATTATTAAGACATCCCACAAGAGGGTAAACACATCACACATTGGGGTACAACAACATACAATGATAATATACATCATAATATCTTCCAAAGTTACAAATACATCAAGAAAAAGTTCCAAAACATCAACTGTCACAGACTAATGGAAGACATAAATACAATATGTCATAGTTCGTCGGTGTCGATGATGCATGTCAAGGTGCTAAATATGTCGAATTCGACATTGAACCTATCGAGGTGCAAAACTCGCCGAAGTCAATGTTGAACCTATCGAAGTGCATAACTTGTTGAATTTGATGTTGGAATCTGTTGTCTCCAACAAACAATTCCAATTGTTGGGTGGATCACTTGCATCATACCTGCAATCAGACTTTGTATCTATCCATTTCCATCCATGCTACGTCCTTCTCTTTCTCCTTGGAATTTTCCTTTAGTATACTGTCATTTCATCAAAATAATTCCCTAATGGATATTTCTTCTTGCAATTCTTATCTCTTATGTAACTCGAAATTGAAAACCCTAGAATTTTTAGAGGACCATGCTATGATAACACTATAATGATCCAAATCATTCTCAATTGATGATTCACTCCTTTGCATAAGAAATTTTCAAAACAAGCTAATATGCAAGGAAGTTCTAGCTGAATGAGTGAGCAGAAGGGAAATTCAGGAGGATGAAAAAACAAAGGGAAAGGATAATGAATTTTTAGTTTCCTATGTAAAATGTATTGGGTAATTTTAGGTTTTGAACATCATCTAGGATCAATTCTAATTCCAAGCTCTTAGGAGTCCCAACATATGCAAACTAAAACCTTCATAGTTCACTCTCCAACAACTAGTGGTGAAAGGATTTGAATTAAAGAGACTTGAAGAACTATTATATCATGTTATTAATCGTTAATAAAATGATTGTGTAGGTCTGTAGAAGAATTGGGAAGCTCTAGGATTAGCACTAGTGAACTACTTTTGTGGACAACTCATAGGGATTAACTTCTGGACTTTCCAAATAGGAGATGTTAGACACAAATTCTTGGTTTTAATCATGGAACCCTTATATAGGTGTGTTAAGATCCTATCAGAAAAATAATAAATTTATTTCGTGACATTGACGTTGGTTTATGCTTCAATAATAAAATTAGTAAAAATATGCATGTAAATCTAGACAAGGTAGAATAAAATCATAAGAAGGTTGGTCAAAAAACTTTGAAGTTCCACTGAAACTTCATATATTTCTCATATTTATGAAGAAAATATATCTCATAGATATCTTAGGAAATAGTCTTTGACATCAATACATCAATATAATGAAATTGGAGACAGTGTTCACTGTAGAAATGGAGGATTTGAATATATGGCTTCTTCAATCAAATGGAACAATCTTGGTTCTGATCAATAACCTGCAAATAATCTCAAATGATGAAGATTGGACATATTCATCCACTCAATGGAAGTGTGGGAACATATCCTAGCTTGACCAGGGGCATATCTCCCAAATCTTGAGTACCACAATGCTCTCAATTCGATTCTCAAGCTGTCAAAGGATGGGACAGTGGTGTACACTCCTTCTTTTATTGAATAGAGATGACTTGTTGAGAAAAATAGAGAGACTAATGCACCCTGTTGGATTGATAAAGTTTCTTTTCTTTCATGCTTTACTTTTTTCCTTCTTGCTTTATATTTTCTTGCTTTTGCTTTGCTTTTCACTCCTTTTTTCTGCTTTTTTGCTTTATCCTAATTTTTTCTTCATGCTTTAGATTTTCCTTGTTTCAATCTGCTTTTCACTTTTTTTTCCTGTGTTTGATATGATTTTCACTACCTTTTCCTTATTTTCTACCTTGGCCTTCTTTTTGCTTTATCCCTGCTTTTCTAGTTTTATTGTCATTTTTTCTTTGTGCCATATTTTCCTTCTTTTTCTTTTCCTCTTATGTTTATTTTGTTTGGATTTCCTTCTTGTGCAAGCCATCTCTTGGTCAACATCATCCTCCAATGCACCTTTGAGGATAATTCTCCATTTTTATTCCATAATTCAAATATTAATTCATAAATTTGACTTTCAATAAATGCCTTCAAACTTTATGAAAGGAAATAACACCTCCTAATTAATTAGTTAATGATTTGAAATTTCAACACTAATCCCAAGACATTTAATTCCTCTCCTCAACCTAAGGGATTGATTGGGTTAGGAACTCAATCCATAGATCATTCATGAGGGGACATGATAAACACCCCTCGAGAGAGGGATAGGCCTTGTAGTCTGCATGACTTCCTTATGGATATATTTTTCCCCTCTATGGCAGAATTCTAGTATCCAAGTGAGAGTTATGAGTGATGAATAAACATAATATAGATAAATGAAAAAGTATTCCAACCACAACAGATGAAAAATGGTGCAACAAGTGAGTCATATGTGCAAAAATGGCTTAGAGGAAAGGTGTCCACATGTAGGTTCTTTTTAAATTATGAGTTTAATGATCTTGTATTTAAAAAAGAACAACAAGTGTAAATTCCATAAAAAAACTAGCGTCCGTCATCTCAAAGGTAATTGGGACTCCCAAAATCAAAACTATCGGTGATAGTGGAATCCAACAATTGAATAGTGGAGGTAACAAAGATCCAATTCTACCAGCAAAGGGGGAATTTTCCCAATCAATAATACTTAGCAACACCTCCCAATGGCAATAGTTGACTCCATGAGTCACTTGCACTCATAAATTCTCCTTCGAAATGCCCTAAGTTCTGGCCACTAAGGTTACCTTGCATAAAGTGTCGATCAATAATTGGCATATGAAGTTTATTATCGTCTCCTTAAGAACAAGGCAAGTGCCTCATAGGTGAGAGAAAGGAAACTATACCTCATCTTTTACCTCCTTGCTCTTAGTACACTTCTGATCCGAGATCTCTTTGAATACTTGCTTGTAGCAGGATTCGATAGCACCCTAAAACACAACAATGTTATGTTTCAAAAATATGCCTAATGAAACTAGATTGGTGGGCGTTGTTTGTGTAACAAACCCAAAATTCCTCCATGTGAATTCTGGGAAAATGGGGTAAATTTTTCGCTTTTTACTATAACCAACAAGTCAACCATGTAAATATCTTGAGAGTGTGTAATCACATAATTATAAACACTAATATCACTATACCCAATCTATACCTTGGTAGGAAGATCATGTAAAATATTGATTGCTTACTTTTAAATAAAGATATAAATTCTTTATCTTGAAATCAAATGTTAAACAAAAAGGTATTAATACATTTAACTGTCCAAGTAGCTTTCCTACACGAAGTATATTGTTAACTATATGGTTGCAAGTATATTTCATAGCCCATGTGCGAGTATAGAAAATGTATCATAAATCATTTATTGAGCATCATCCATACATTTAATAACATCATGAAAATGAGTATATACAAACATAAAACATAGAGAAAAAGAGAGACGTCGTATACGTGGTTCACCCCATCCATGAGGATACGTCTACTAGAGCCTGTTAGTATTTATATTATTTTATCAAGAGAAGATTTACGGTTTCATGGCACATCCACTGCCAATCTCTTTCACCGAGAATACTCGCCAATTGTTATTTTCCTTCTTTGTAAGGTTTCTCATTTGAATGGACAACCTTTTCAGGTTAACATATTTCAAAAGTACAATAGGTCACTCTTGGTATATACTCTTTAGCAACTATAGAAAAATAACTAATACTAATCCAAATACATTCTAAGTCCAAACGACAGCATTAGAAAACTACTAAAATACATGGTCAAGATTTAATAAATCAGAGGCATCTTTCTACCACCCACAACTATGAGATCGTAATTTATACTCATTATATATCCATAAGTCACAACAATATCATTACCCAACAACAATGAGATCCAAAATCTATAAAACATAAATTGATAAGCATAGACGATGATTTATTTAAAAGTACAAGCATTCTTTACAGATATACTCAAACACAGGATATAATACAAAATACATCCACGCTAATATAGTGATATAACTTTTCATATTTTAAATAATTATATTCACTTCCATTACAAGATATAACCACACTAACATAGTGATATACCTTTTCATATATTAACACTTATATATATGCCTCAGATCCACAGGAATATTTCATAACCACTGCTATCAAATGGATTTTATCCTCAACAACTAATTTTTGTTTCATAAATATTTAGGCCCTTGGACTCTCAATATAGTGCTAATACAAAAAGGATTATTTCTTTTTAAACTTTATCTTATCATAGAAAGGTATAGAGGTCTTAACTTTTACTAAACTCTCTCAACAATTTATCTCTTAAAGAATAAATCATTCCTAATAATAGGATGGACATCTAAGTTGTAAAACTTATAAAAATTCTCGTAGTTTTACCCACTTAAGTAAAACTCTCTTACAATTTATCCTATAAAGAATCAATCATTCCTAAATAATAGGATGGACTATTCCCCAATAATAAGATGGACTTCTAGGTTGTAAAACTTATAAAAAGTCTCGTAGTTTTATCCACTTAGGTAAAAATCTCTTACCATTTATCCTATAAAGAATCAATCATTCCTAAATAATAGGATGGACTTCTAGGTTGTAAAATGTATAAAAAGTCTCGTTTCATGTCTATGATCGCCATATTCTCATCTTAACAATTTCATACTAAAGTAAATATTTTACGGGGGTCCCATCTCATGAGCGAGATCACCCTACTCTTATTAGTGTAATTTCATACTATAAGGAAAATCATTTGGAACAGCCGAAAACTAAAGGATGAGAGTGCCTTTTACATATATGTGTGTGTGTGTGTGTGTGTGTGTGTGTGCAGACTCCTCTTAAGGAGATACACCCAGCTTTGAGCACATCAATGCTATAACTAAGACATTTGTATGAGTGGACTCTTCAATGAATATCACTATTATCTTTAAATCGTTCGAACCTTTGGGGAGATGCCCCAACTTCCTAAAACCCTCAATAAATTAGCCAATACTCTGGCATGGACTACTCCATTGGGGAGATTTCCCGATTCTTAAAAGAGATTACTAGAAGAAAAATAAAATATGCAAACAGCCGTATCATAAATTAATACCAACAAACATTCAAATATATAAAAATTATATCTACATGTTTCTAGCATAAGAATATCGCAGGCATGTTGTACTCAGATCACAACATAATAAAAACATATTGAAAACGCAGTCATTGTCCTATCAGATTATAGTTTAATAAAAATAGGACATGCATATATTCAGATTCACGAAAACAAAATCTAACCTATATCAAGATCCATAAAGGAATCTCCAAGACTTTCAGTTCATCCCACACGTTCCATAGATCAACAAGCAAGGATAAGCAAATCGGAAACAAGGTATCCTATACCTTGAAAGAATACATTTTCAATGGTATTTTGCACTAAAGTAATTTCCACCAAGTAATGCCAACAGGAAGCTTCGGGTATCAGCTGTGGATATTGGCAATTATTGGAAGGGTTGTTTCGATAAATAAATAATTAAAATAATTCCACTTGTCATCATTAATAGACAAACCATCGCGTCAATGGCTTAAACTGATGGGAGTGGTGTTGACATTCCTGCTGCCTTAACTGATGGCTGTAATTCCAGAAAAGGAAACCCTATATAGGTATTGGGATCTGACATTTTTACTTCAAAAATGTAAACGATTTCAAAACTGAAACATAGAGAGGATCTAGATCTGGCAATGTTTATTTAATAGCATAAAACAGTTTCAAATATGAAACTCAAAAAGGATCTAGATCTAGAAATATTAATTGAATATCATAAAATGATTTCCAAACTAAAATGTAGAGAGGATCTAGATCTAGCAATATTATTTAATAACATAAAACAGTTTCAAAAATGACATGCAGAAAGGATCTAGATCTGGAAGAATAAAACAGTTTCAAAATTGAAACGCAGAAAGGATCTAGATCTGGTAATTTTCATTTAATAGCATAAAAGAGTTTCAAAAATGAAACACAGAAAGGATCTAGATCTAGCAATATTAATTGAATATCATAAAACGATTTCCAAACTGAAACGTAGAGAGGATCTAGATCTCGCAATATTATTTAATAACATAAAACAATTTCAAAACTGAAACGTAGAAACCTGGCGGAGACGGCAGGAAAAGAAATGGAAATGTTTGTGCCCAGGTCCCCCATCATCTCCTCTATGATAAATTCAAACCACCTCTTTATCCACTTCATATATTTCTCCATCGTGGCTCAGATCTGATCCAAACCTGGGTGACGCGATCTTCAGTACAGTAGCCAAATTCCACAGCAGTGATTCCCCCTTTTATCCTTCGAATTTTCTTCCTTTTATAACCCAGGCATGATTACCCCTTATTGATAAATAGTGCCAGCACACGCTCTCCCCCACCCCCCCAAGTCAGCTTACGCATTCTCTTCCAGAATGACAAATGGTGGAAGCAGTTACACTAACCTTCTTCCCAAGGGAATAATATCCCTTTATTTTCTCTAAGTTGGAATCACACCACTGAGAACCCACTATCGATTTTAGATTTGAAAGTATAACCAAAATAAATGTGATGAAATTGAAACAAAATCCTCTTGATGTCCTAGCATCAAGAATGTAGACCATTTATATCAATCATGTATTCTTGATTTTTTTAGCTTCAATATCCAAAAGAAATCAATTTTCTTTAATATATATATATATAAGTTCGTAAACCATTGGCTCCACATTGTCTTTTACTGCTTTGATGCTTTTTGTTGTTGCAAGAGTTTCATATGTGTGTGTGTGTGTGTGTGATGTATACATATATCAGGGTTTTTATGAGGCTAGTATACTTTTGCCAATTTGATTGTTTAGCTAATATATATATATAATATTCTCATACATTTAGTAGATAAAACAAATTTTATCTTACTTACTCTGCATGTTTTCCAATCATCTTCTGAGGAGATGTTACACACTTTCCTCCTTAGAAGTAACATCATCCTCTGTGTTACATATTCACTCGATGTTTTGTGTTCATCTCCCTTCAAGTTCTTATTACTTGCTTCTGCATCCATTGCGATGTTCCTCATCTTTATTTGGCCATCCTCACTCTTTTTTTATTCCTACAAGCTCTTATATCTCATGACCTACATTTTTGTGCAATCAAGGACACGTCTTTCAAAACTTATTTAGTAAATTTGTCCTTAATTCATAATTTAATTCAAACATAAACAACAAGTCTTTTCTACAACACAACAATTGTAATTTATAGAACATATTTGTTCCTTCGTTTGTTCCTTTCATCATCATAAAAAGGCCTGATACATCATTACCATCAAAAGAATTCATAAGTAACTCAGTTTTACCTATGTTTTTTGAAGGATGTATTTTACCTCTAGTACTTGTATGCTTTAACTAGTCCTCAAATCAAGATAGACATTTCTTTCATTCACAAGTTAACATCATATATTTCACATAATTTCAAGCAGTAACCTTTCTAACTTTACCATTCACCCTCGTCCTTGAGGGAATTTTCCTGCTTAAGTATTTATAACACTTACACATTCAGTCATTCAACAGTCTAGTTATTAGAAAAATCGTTAATATGTGTTTTATGGTTTCATTGTGAAGTTGAACAACTTTCCGCAACACTTTTGTTGATTAACAAACTCTTAGTTGAGTCTTTCATCTTTTGTAGCTCTCTGCTAAACACAGAACTCTCTCTCGAGTGGATGACACCAATTGAACTTACAAGATTAAAACTTTGAGGTACTCTCCCCTTTGATTGCTAGTTAAAAATTGTCCCCTCAAAAACATCAAACAACATCATGTTTTCCAGATGTCAACTTTGTTCCTAGGTCTTGCCATTGATATCATAGACACTTTCATAATTCCCCTCAAGCCTCCTCGCTTGAGTCCAAGAATTTCTTTTCCACCCAGGCTCCTACTTGGGTCTAGGAAAAGTTACTTTAGAAAAGTAGAGTTGGATCCTCAATTTTTCCTCTTGGTGTTCCCTCAAAGAAAGGTTTTTTTGCCCCAATCCTTCATGCTTAAGTCCAGGAAGTTCTTTTCCACTCAGCCTCCTGCTTGAGTCCAGGAAAAGTTCTTTTATCCATTTATTGTTTTTTGTACATTTGATATTTACAACATGGACAAATAATATCAAATAGGTTCATACAGTTTTTCTTACTCATAATTTAACATATATGTTCATGAGTTATGTTATCTATATTAAGATTCTTACCATATGCTTACCATGCATAATACATTGTGCTCTTGTCTTTCATTAAGTTCCAAGACTATTGGTCTTTATATGATCATCTGAAATAAGTATCCTCTTTGTATAATTACCGTTATCAATTCTCGATACCTGCAGCTACTCTAAAACAATGACAATGATGATGACACATAGTAGATTCTAAAAGAAATGATCTTTTACAATTTATCATAAAAATCATTTTATATTAACTCCTCTAGAACTTACATTCATCATCCTCAACATTTTATTGGATTTTCATAATTCAATACTTCCAACATTTTGTAAAACATATACAATCAATTCAATAATACTTTATTTTCCTTTGGTTTACAAGTTCTATCTTTTGCGAAGGACTACTTCATTAAGTCATTCGTTTAGTGATTTTTTTAATGTTTATGACAATGCATAATTATAACCAAATATAAGCATAGTTATGCTTTACAATGAGGTCTTGCAGTAAAATTGATACTGACTTCAAGCTGGATTATATAGCTTAATGTGGTTAATAAGATAACACGTTAAAAAAAACTATCATAAATGAACAAAAATCAAGAGATCCGTAGACTAAGATATTGTTCTTAACTAACTCTTCAGGGATAAGTAGACCTCACCCAAGTTCTATGGGGAGAAGGTTCCAAAAATGTTTTCATAGAGATCTTACCATGTAACCGTATCGCCATGATAGCAGAAATGGAACACTTCAATTTCTTCAATATATAATTCATGTCTTAACAAATTCTTATATGCACCTGGTGACAAACATAATGCTTCAAAAGAAACTTACAATCAGAATATCTGATTTTCTTACTGCAAATTTACTTAACAGGGAGGTTTAAGGACCAACTTAATTAGTCATTATCCTTATGTTCACTTGTACCAATTTAAGTTACAGTTTATACTACTTCCTTTGTCATTGATGTATTTTAATTGGAGCAACCGTGTATACTCTAGTCATCAAAGAATTTTAATGTCTCTTTTAAAATTTAACTTTTCTTTAGCTTACATGCTACACAATAAACTCTTACGCAAACCATTCTCATAAATAGAAATTCAAAGAGTACATAACTTACTTGCATATCTGTGGGTCCATTTGGTCACAGTGTTGTAACATGAGGCTCTGATACCATTTGTAATGAACCCAAAATTCCTCCATGTAAATTCTGGGAAAATGGGGTAAATGTATCGCTTTTTACTATAACCAACAAGTTAACCATGTTAATCTCTTGAGAGTGTGTAATCACATAATTGTAAACACTAATAGCACTATATCCAATCTATACCATGGTAGGAAAATCATGCAAAATATTGATTACTTACTTTTAAATAAATATATAAATTCTTTATCTTGAAATCAAAATATTAAACAAAAAGGTATTAATACATTTAACTATCCAAGTATATTTCTGACACGAAGTATATTGTTAACTATATGTTTGCGAGTATATTTCATAGCCCATGTGCCAGTATAGAAAATGTATCATAAATCATTTGTTAAGCATCGTCCATGCATTTAATAACATCATGAAAATGAGTATATACAAACATAAAACATAGAGCAAAAGAGAGACGTCATATACGTGGTTCACCCCATCCATGAGGCTACATCCACCAAAGCTTGTTAATCTTTATATTATTTTATCAAGAGAAGATTTATAATTTTGTGGCACATCCACTGCCAATCTCTTTCACCGAGAAGACTCACCAATTGCTATTTTCCTTCTTTGTAAGGTTTCCCATTTGAATCAATAACCTTTTCACGTAAACATATTTCAAAAGTACAAGAGATCACTCCTGGTCTATACTCTTTAACAACTATAGAACAATAACTAATACTAATCCAAATGCATTATAAGCCCAACCTGTAGCATTGGAAAACTACAAAAATACACGGTTAAGATTTAATAAATCGCAGGCATGGTTCTACCACCCATCAATTATGAGATCATAATTTATACTCATTATATATCCATAAGTCACAACAATATCATTTACCCAACATCAATGAGATACAAAATCTATAAAACATAAATTGATAAGCGCAGACGATGATTTATTTAAAAGCACAAGCATTCTTAACAGACATACTCAAACGCAAGATATAATACAAAATACATCCATGCTATATTCGCTTCCATTACAAGATATAACCACAATAACATAGTGATATACCTTTGCATATATTAACACTTATATATATGCCTCAGAGCCGTAGGCATATTTCATAACCATTGCTATCAAATGAATTTTATCCTCAAAAACTAATTTTCGTTTCATAAATATTTAGGCCCTTGGACTCTGTTAGTTTTTCAACATTTAAGCTAGCATTATGTTAAGATCTTTTTACTAAGAGAATAACAAGCACAGCAATAGCATAAGCACATCACAAGAGACAAGAGACACGAAGAGTTTTGACAGGGGAAACCATAAATGGAGAAAACCCCTCAACTTCCTCTAAGATAGTATCACCACAAGATGTCAAACCCAAAACAATAAGATGACCTTCCAACACAACAGCAGCCTTCTGTCTTCTGTCAAGCCAAAGTATTTCCTTCTCCAAAGGTGCGCCACACTTGAGAGAGTAAGTGATGTAATTCACAAGTGATAAATAGAGAGACTCACACTCTCTATTTATATTAGTCCATTCACTTGAATTTCCATTTCACACGTAGGCTCGACCTAATAATTACTACTCGAGCCTACACCTTAATTAGTGTATAATAACTCAAGTGCCCCGAAACTGTGGGGACTTACCTAATGACTTGATATGACTTATTTACATTATTAATCCTCCCGATCGAAACATCGAGGCATGACCACATAACTCAAATACATAATAGAAACATCCTGGAATAAACATCGGGTTACAATACATAGAAGAATACATTCCGAAGTTACATATACATCAACACTCCCTCTTAACTAGGAAGGTATTCTTTCGACACAATTTTCAGTACTGGTCTTCTTCTCTGTATCAACTGGATCATCTCGTCTTCAAGTCATCTTCATCTTCAAGTCATCTAGATATGGATCATCTCTCGATCTGGATCATCATATAATGTCATCACTCGATCTGGATCATCATCACTGGACTGGATCTGGATCATCACTCGATCTGGATCACTACTACTGGATCTAGATCATCACTCGATCTGGATCTCTTGGAGTCATCATAACTGGATCTAGATCATAGCTCGATCTAGATCTCCACTGGTCATCATCATGTGTGTACTATCTCGTCATAGGAAGTTCTACAGAGCCAACCCTTTTTCATGCTGGTTGTAGGCCTAGCCCACGGTAGGTCTTTGGTAGCCCTTATATCTGACCTACTCGTCAGAATGGCCAGCACTCACATCTGACATGGGAGGAATCTAATCCTTTAGCCATGAACAGAATGGCTCTGCCCTTACATTTGACCTACTTGTCAAAATGGCGGTAGCCCTTACATCTGTCCTACTCGATAGAATGGTCGGCACTCACATCTGACCTCCTCGTCAGAATGGCACTGCTCTTATATTTGACCTACTCTTCAAAATGGCGGTAGCCCTTACATCTGTCCTACTCAACAGAATGGCCGACACTCACATCTGACCTCCTCATCAGAATGGCGGTAGCCCTTATATCTGTCCTACTCGACAGAATGGCCGGCACTCACATCTGACCTCCTCGTCAGAATGGCGGTATCCCTTACATCTTTCCTACTCAACAGAATGGCCGGCACTCACATCTGACATGGAAGGAACTAAATCCTTTAGCCATGAACAGAATGGCACTGCCCTTACATATGACCTGCTCGTCAGAATGGCGGTAGCCCTTACATCTGTCCTACCCGACAGAATGGCTGGCACTCACATCTGACATGGAAGGAACTAAATCCTTTAGCCATGAACAGAATGGAACTGCCCTTACATCTGACCTGCTCGTGAGAATGGTGGTAGCCCTTACATCTGTCCTACTCGACAGAATGGCTTTGGGACTCATCACTGTCTCTAGGAGGAAACCTCGATCTGGAGAACACCAAGTCTCTCTCTGAAGTACTCAAACTTCAGCCTAGCCAATGGCTTCGTCAATACATCAGCTATCTGTTCCTCCGCCGCAATATACTGGAGCTTCACTGCTCCTCTCTGCACCATATCCCTGATATAGTGATACTTGATCTCGATATGCTTCGACTTGTCATGGAACACTGGATTCTCTGACAACTTCACGCAACTCTGGTTGTCACAATGTATACAAGTAGCATCCAACTGGAGATCAAATATATCAGACAGTAGCTTTCGTAGCCATACTGCCTCACAACTAGCTGAACAAGCTACGACATACTCTGCTTCAGTTGTACTCAGTGCCACACAGGATTGCTTCCTGCTAAACCAAGAGATCACACCTGATCCCACACTGAAGCAACATCCATAAGTACTCTTCCTGTCGATGGAACTTCCTGCCCAATCTGAATCAACATAACCCTCCAGGTTAATCTTCTGATTCGCATCATACTTGAGCCCATATTCAATTGTACCCTTCAGGTACCTCAGAATATGCTTTGCAGCAACCAAGTGAACACTTCTCGGATCTGTCAAGTACTGGCTCAAGGTGTTCACAGCAAAGCAAATATCTGGTCTCGTGTTCGTTAGGTACATCAATGACCCAATCATCTGATGATACATCGAAGCATCAACTGTCTCTGAAGAAGCATCACTCAATAGCTTCAGGTTCGATGCCATGGGTGTGGCCATATCCTTGCAGTCCATCATCCCAAACCTCTTTAGGATCTCTACTGCATACTTCCCTTGTCCAAGGAAGATTCCATCTGTACTCTACCACACCTCCATACCTAGAAAGTAATGCATCATCCCCATGTCCTTCATCTCGAACTCAGCAGCAAGCTTTCTCTTCGTATCAGCAATCAACCCATCTGTACCTGTCACAAATAGATCATCTACATACAGTAGAAGCATCACTGGGTTTCCATCTTCAACCTTGTAGTAAAGGTTGGAATCTGCTTTACTCTTGGTAAAGCCCAAACTAGATAGAAAGCTGTCAATCCTGTCGTACCAGGTCCTGGGTGCCTGTTTCAAACCATACAGGGATTTCTTCAGTCTGCACACATGAGACTCTCTGTCATGTGTCTCAAAACCGAGTGGCTGTTCTACATACACTTCCTCTTCTACTACACCATTCAAGAAAGCAGTGTTGACATCCATCTGGTGTATCTTCCACTTCGTCACTGCAGCCAAAGCAAGTACTAATCTGATGGAAGTGTATCTGGCTACAGGTGCAAAGGTCTCTTCATAGTCTACTCCCTCTTTCTAAGAGAATCCTCGAGCTACAGATCTTGCCTTATACTTTTCAATGCTACCATCCGCAGCATGCTTGATCTTGTAGATCCATTTGGAAGTAACAACTGACTTCCCTTTTGGTCTTGGGACAACATCCCAAACATCATTCTTCATGATCAATTGATATTCTTCGATCATGGCATCCTTCCATTCTTTCTATTCTGCTGCTTCTTCGTAAATTGAAGGTTCTTTATCAATGAAGTCACATAGTAAAGCTACATACCCGGAATTTGATCTGGTTCTCTTTCTTTCTCTTTGATTCTCTTCTGGAGCCCCATATCTTTCCGCGCCTTGGATAAGTTCACGTACCCAAGCAGTTTTCCTCTTATGAGGATTCTTCTCTAGAGGTGGATCTATAGGTCTTTGTGGTTCCTCGAACTCTCGATCTTCTTCTTGAGATTCTTTGTCCATGATTGTATCACAGATCCTGGGTGCTTCTGCTTCCATTTCTTCAGGTTCTTCAGCAGGTCTCTTTCTGGATTTGTTGTAAGCTGTGTCTTCATCAAATGTCACATCCCTGCTGATGTCAATCTTCTTGTATCCTGGAAAGTAGATTCTGTAAGCCTTCGAGCTTTCCGAGTATCCCACAAATATGCCCTTCTTTCCTGAAGGATCTAATTTCGTTCTCTTCTCTTTTGGAATATGTATGTACACTAGACAACCGAATATTCTGAGATGGCTAACTTCTGGTTTCTTTCCGAAGAAGACTTCTTCTGGAGTCTTGTTCTCGAGTACTCTATGTGCAGTACGGTTCTATACATACACTGCTGTTCTGGCAGCTTCAGCCCAAAGATGCATAGGTAGATCTTGATCATGAAGCATAGCTCTTGCTGCTTCCATGATAGTTCTGTTCTTCCGTTCTGCAACCCCATTCTGTTGTGGATTATAAGGAGTGGACAACTCCCTCTTAATCCCTGATTCTTTGCATAGCTCCTTGAATTCATTTGAAGTGAATTCTCCACCATTATCTGATCTAATGGTCTTGATCTTCTTTTCAGTATGGTTCTCGATCAAGGCTTTGAATTCCTTGAACTTGCTGAATACTTCATCTTTGTTCTTCATAAAATAAATCCATGTCTTTCTAGAAAAATCATCAATAAAAGAAACATAGTATGCATACCCGCTAAGTGAGTTTGATGACATAGGACCGCATACATCAGAGTGGATGATTTCTAGAATGCTTTTGGCTTTGCTTTCGCTGCTTGGAAATGTCTTCTTTGTATTCTTTCCTTTCACACATCCTTTGCAGACCCCTTCATGTTTTGCTTGAATTTCCGGAAGACCTTCGACAGCCTTACTTGCAATAGGTAGTGCTCTGTAATGCACATGTGCAAGTCTTCTATGCCAAAGTTCATTTGGCTCTATTATGTCATGCATCAAGGCTTGTTCTGGATGACCCTTCAATTTGTACAAGCCTCCTTCTTGTTCTCCAATTACTACCGCATCATCAATAGTTTTTCCTTTTGGCCACATGATGACTTGACCATCTATGAATGCAACCCGCATACCTTTTGCATCCAATGCTGAAATGGATAGAAGGTTCTTCTTGAGTCCTGGAACAAACAATACTTCTTTCATTGTTAGAGACTTACCAGAGTCTAGTTTGTATGAAGATTCTCCACTACCTTTTATTGGATATTGGTAGTCATCTCCTAGTTTCACCTTGTGAGGTGATTCATGTTCTGATAGTCTCATAAACGATTCTTTGAATCCCGTCATATGTTTGGAAGCACCATTGTCTATGAGCCAATCATCACTTCCATGAGTAATGTTACCTGTGAGAGCTGATATCAGAACATATTCATCCTCACTTGAAGATTCTTCACTCTCATATCTGGATCTCTTTCTGGATGGTTCATCATCCTCTGCAGCATGAGCATGATGTCTTCTTTTGTTGCTCTTCTTTACTGTCTTCGGCTTCTTGGGACAATTCCTTGCATAGTGTCCTGCTTCATCACAAGTATAGCATATGATCCTAGATGCATCTCTATTACTTTTGTGAAATTGCTTACCTCTAAAACCATGAGATTTTCTCTTGCTTGACTTGGAGTGAGACTTGGAGCGAACCGTAAGGGCTTGGTCTTCACTCCCCATATTTTCTTCTCGAGCTGCTATTCGAGCTTCTTCTTGCGAGCACTCTTCCCATAGTCTGCTGAACTTGACCAACTTCTTCCTCGCACAAATTCCTTGGATGAAGGCATCCCATGTCCTAGAGAGGCCATTCAATGTAGTCATCACAATCTCTGCATTTTCCACTTCTTCATCAACAGCTTCTAATTGTTCCTTGATCTGAGAAACCCTTGTGAAGTATGACTCGATAGTTTCTGCATTCTGAATCTTCACATTCTTCAGCTGGTTCCTCAGGGTCATCTTCTGATTGATGTTCTTTCCTTCAAAAAATTTGGTTAGGGCATCAAACATAGCTTTAGGTGTCTTGAGAGAGGACACCTGAGGGATAAGATGATCCTTGATAGAATCAGCAATGATCCTCTTTGCCATAACCATCTTCTTCTTATGTAAGGCCTTTGCCTCATCTCCCTCTGTAACTGGAACGTCCTCATGAATGTAGGAGTCTAATTCATTCTCTTCTAGGACCAGGGAGATCCTATACTTCCAAGCTTGGAAGTTATCAGCCCCTTCAATCTTTTCATCAAGCTTGGTATGATGAGACATCTCTAAATAAGAACCTCAAATGGAAATACAAAAATATTTTAGATCTTACCAGGTTCAAGATGTCAAATCTGAAGCTTGAGCTGAAATCCTGCAGAGCTGGTTCAGGAGCAACTAGGGTTTTGCTTTTCTGGAGTTCTGTCCACCCAAATGCCTTCAAACTTGTTCCTAACTTCAATTTTGGGAAGGAGAACAATCCAGGCCTGGGCTCACTGAAAAAATCCTCTTCTATAAAAAGCCCTAATTTCCGGCCCTAGTGACAGGTCCAAAACTGAAAAACCTCAGAATTGAATTCTGTTTCGACAGAAAGATGCGCCCTAGGGAGGAGAGTAAGTCCACCTTACTTTTGCTGAAAATTAGTGGAGAAAGATCCACAAACAAGGAAGCCCTAGCTTCCGCAGCTGCACAGTGTCTTCTTCTCAGGTTAGCTCTGATACCATGTTAGTTTTTCAACATTTAAGCTAGCATTATGTTAAGATCTTTTTACTGAGAGAATAACAAGCACAGCAATAGCATAAGCACATCACAAGAGACAAGAGACACAAAGAGTTTTGACAGGGGAAACCATAAATGGAGAAAACCCCTCAACTTCCTCTAAGATAGTATCACCACAAGATGTGAAACCCAAAACAGTAAGATGACCTTCCAACACAACAGCAACCTTCTGTCTTCTGTCAAGCCAAAGTATTTCCTTCTCCAAAGGTGCGCCACACTTGAGAGAGTAAGTGATGTAATTCACAAGTGATAAATAGAGATACTCACACTCTCTATTTATATTAGTCCGTTCACTTGAATTGCCATTTCACACGTAGGCTCGACCTAATAATTACTTCTCGAGCCTACACCTTAATTAGTGTATAATAACTCAAGTACCCCGAAACTATGGGGACTTACCTAATGACTTGATATGACTTGTTTACATTATTAATCCTCCCGATCGGAACATCAGGGCATGACCACATGACTCAAACACATAATAGAAACATCCCAGAATAAACATCGGGTTACAATACATAGAAGAATACATTCCGAAGTTACATATACATCAACAGACTCTCAATATAGTGCTAATACAAAAAAGATTGTGTCTTTTTAAACTTTATCTTATCGTAGAATGGTATAGAGGTATTAACTTTTAGTAAACTCTCTCAACAATTTATCTCTTAAAGAATAAATCATTCCTAAATAATAGGATGGACTTCTAAGTTGTAAAACTTATAAAAAGTCTCGTAGTTTTACCCACTTAAGTAAAACTCTCTTACTGTTTATCCTATAAAGAATCAATCATTCCTAAATAATAGGATGGACTATTCCTAAATAATAGGATGGACTTCTAGGCTGTAAAACTTATAAAAAGTCTCGTAGTTTTACCCACTTAGGTAAAACTCTCTTACCATTTATCCTATAAAGAATCAATCATTCCTAAATAATACGATGGTGTATTCCTAAATAATAGAATGGACTTCTAGGTTGTAAAACGTATAAAAAGTCTCGTTTCATATCTATGATCGTCATATTCTCATCTTAACAATTGCATACTAAAGTAAATATTTTACAGGGTCCCATCTCATGAGCGATATTACCTTACTCTCATCAGTGTAATTACATACTATAAGGAAAATCATTTTGCAAAGCCGAAAACTAAAGGATGAGAGAGCCTTTTACATAGATGTGTGTGTGTGTAGATTCCTCTTAAGGAGATACACCCAGCTTTGAGCACATCAATGCTATAAGTAAGGCATTTGTATGAGTGGACTCTTCAATTAGTATCACTATTATCTTTACATTGGTCGAACCTTTGGGGAGATGCCCCAACTGCCTAAAACCCTCAATAAAGTAAGAAATACTCTGGCATGGATTACTCCATTGGGGAGATCGTCGGGTTCTTAAAAGAGATTACTAGAAGCAAAATAAAAAATGCAAACAGTCGTATCATAAATTAATACCAACAAAGATTCAAATATATAAAAATTATATATACACGTTTGTAGCATAAGGAGATCGCAGGCATGTTGTACTCAGATCACAACATACTGAAAACATACTGAAAAAGCAGGAATTGTCCTATCGGATTATAGTTTAATAAAAATCAGACATGCATATATTCATATTCACGAAAACAAAATCTAATTTATATCAAGATCCATAAAGGCATCGCCATGACTTTTAGTTCATCCCACACGTTCCACATATCAACAAGCAAGGATAAGCAAATCCAAAACAAGGTATCCTATACCTTGAGCGAATACATTTTCAATGGTATTTTGCACTAAATTAGTTTCCACCAAGTACTTCCAACAGGAAGCTTCGGGTATCAATTGTGGATATTGGCGATTATTAGAAGGGTTGTTTCAATAAATAAATAATTAAAATAATTCCACTTGTCATCATTATTAGACAAACCATCGGTTCAATGGCTTAAGCTTATGGGAGTGGTGTCAAGATATTTAGACACTTAGGAGTTAGTTAAGATCAACTTGTGTAATATATCCATTAGGTAAAAGTGTGTTTCTTTAGTATGCATTAGTATGCATTTGTAAATATTCTAATCCGACGGTCACGATATGTTCTAGACATAGAGTGATCCGATGGTTCAACTTCTCTTAGATCATACCTACCATTGATCCATGGCTTAACACCCGATTGGTCTATGATCTCTATTTAAAGAGCATAGAGGGTCCTTGGCTAGTTGATCGATTATGAGAAGCTCATGTAACTTTATTTCTTTTGCATAATAAATTGCTCCAAGTTGCTATTTGGCTGGGGCCATGGACTGTTTCCCTCTCGAGGGTTTTAACCATGTGACAAACATCGGTGTGTTGATCTGTGATCTATTTGTGTGAAGCGGTATCTGAAGGTGTTCAATCTTTTGGGAGTATCTTGTGTACCCGAACATGGTATCAGAGCAGAGGTCTCAGGTTCAATTCCCCCGAGCTACGCTGGAGGACCGCTGCACCTCTAGGAATATAAAACAAGTGGTTTAACCACCACTCCTGGTGATTGGGCTTGTGCTAGGTTTCAAATGTTCACCAACATCTGCAGGTTTTGGTTTAATGGCAAACCTTACATGGTATCAGAGCACGGAAAATGAGAGAGAAGAGTATTAAAAAAAAAAAAAAAAGCCCCTTCCTCTTTCCATACTTTTACGTACCTTTTAAACATTAGCTCACTTGGTCCAAAGTTGCATTACACCTTGATAAGTCTTGAGTTCAAGTCTTATCAAGCTACTTTTTAGTGCATGCAATTTCTATTTTCAAGTTACTTCATTGTAAAAGTGCATCTCACATAAATAAAATCAAATAACAGTGAGTCACTTAAGTCTTTTAATTTATTGCTGCACTATTTAAAAGTACATTATTGTAAAAGTGAACCTCACTTATTCTACAAAAGTGATTCACTTCAAAGCAACTTTATTGTAAAGTGATTGTCAAAGGTTGATCTTGGGAAGAGGGGGGTTCTTTTTTTTAGTTGGTCAATTTAATATCTGCCATGTCACTATTGGGGACATCTTCAACATTTTCTTTGATCAAGCATAACTTCATCATCCGGAATCAGTTTTAAGTGTCGTTTTTTTTAAAACCACATATTTTTTCGAGCTCTTTGCATTCAGAAGTTAGTTTCTGTTCTTTCAGCCATTATTTTACAGTATGGCCGCCCCTTGTGATATTATACTTACAAGTTCTAACTATTTCTCATGGAAATCTCGTATGGAGGATGTTCTGCGAAGCAGGGGACTTTTCAGGATAACCTCAGGGAAAGAAACAGAACCCACTGATGATGATAAGAAAATTAAATGGGCAAATAGATGTGATGAAGCTCCTGGATTGATTGGGATGTCAATCTCTACTGATTTGCGATTCCACATATCTGGCATTGATGAACTTGATAAAGCTTGGGAAAAGTTGGAATCTGTGTTTGGTAAACACAATGAAATTCAGGCTCATCAACTTGAGAATGAGTTGATTTCCTTGAATCCAAATGATTTTTCATGCTTTCAAGACTATTTATCTAAGTATAAAACTCTTAGACTCTTATGTGCAGAATGCAAGATTAAGAAAGAAGACAAACAATGTATTTATCATATTCTTTCCAAAATTGGACCTGCATATTCTGTTTTTGTATCTACATTCTACTCCATGAAAGAATCCTTGACTGCAGCTAGATATCAAGAGCCTAGCCTTGAATCCTTTTTTGATTCCTTAATTAGAGAGCAAGATAAGTTTATTCATCTTGGAATAATTAACAATGCAAATACGTCTGGGAAAGCCTTATTGTCCCAACAAAAAGAAAAGTCCAAGCCTCCCAAGAAACAGAATTCTCGCAATAATAAGCCAAACAACAAGGGTCCCAAACCCTCTCAGTC
>LPNX010804746.1:66362-78036 GCA_001517045.1 Pseudotsuga menziesii
TGGGACAGTTTTGACAAACGTGCCTCTTGGCATGCCTCAGTTCCCTTGGAGCTTGTGCATAGTGACTTGTGTAGCCCTCTTCCATCTACTTCCTTTTCTGGTTTCAAATATTTCTTAACTTTCATTGATTACTACTCCAGACGCACTTGGGTTTACTTCCTAAAACTTAAGAGCGAAGTATTTAACATGTTCTTAGCCTACAAGGCTCTTGTTGAAAAACAATCTGGTCATCAAATTATTAAGTTAAGATCTAACAATGGAGGAGAATATGTTAATAACAATTTCACTACTTTTTGCACTGAACAAGGAATCCAACAACAGCACATTGTTCCATTTACACCACAACAAAATGGCGTAGCTGAAAGGAAGAACCGCACTTTAAAAGAAATGGCTAATTGTATGATCCAATCTAAGGGACTAAGTCTTCAATATTGGGCTGAGGCCATAAATTGTGCAAATTACATAGTTAATCGCACACCCACTAAATTTTTATAGGGTATAACACCGGAAGAAGCATGGAGTAAAATTAAACCAGATGTAAGTCACTTTCGTGTGTTTGGTTGTGAAGCATGGGCTCACATTCTGGATGAAAAACGGAAAGCATTACAGCCTAAAAGTGAAAAGTGCATATTTGTTGGATATTCTGAAGATGTAAAAGGTTATAGACTTCTTCAGCCACATTCTCATGATATAATAATTAGAAGAGATGTTAAATTTGATGAAAATCTCTTGGCCTGCGAGCCTAACTTGGCGGGTGTGCAATCTTTGGCCTGCAAGCCTGATTCGGCGATTGTGTCTTCTTCTTCTTCTTCCAACTTCCTTGACAGGTTTCCAACACCAGTTTCTGATGATGAGAGTGAGGATGAAAATCCACCTCCGCCTACTCATGTTCCTCTAATTACACCAGCACCAATACTTCCTCGATGAGTCCGTTCAACATGTGAAGCAGCTGGTGATCTTGCCAGTGATCCTAGAGATCAATGTCGAACACGTTCTCAATTTCAGCGAGCCTCTTCTCTTTTGGCTCAAGTTTCCGAGAATCATGATCCAGAAACTTTTGCAGAAGCTTCAGAAAATCCAGATTGGGATGCAGCTGTGGATGAAGAATATCATTCCTTAATGGTGAACGATACTTGGGATCTTGTTCGTCTTCCAAAAGGAAGAAAACTTGTCAGATGTAAATGGGTCTACAGAACTAAGTCTGCATCAGATCGAAGTGTTGAAAGACTTGAGGCAAGGTTAGTTGCCAAAGGTTTTTCCCAAGTTGAAGGGATTGACTACAATGAAACCTTTGCCCCTGTAGCAAAAATGAACTCCATCCGCCTTCTTCTTTCCCTTGCAGCCTTACAGAACTGGGAATTCCATCAAATGGATGTTAATTCTGCCTTCTTACATGATTATTTACATGAGGAAATTTACATGGAACAACCTCCTGGATGTTGAAATATTGTAACTTCGAAGAATATTCTATATGTATCTTTTGTGGTCCCCGATGGTCCTACCGAGAGAACAACTTGTATTATCTTGTACCCCGATGCTTCTAATCGGAAGAACTAATAAGAGTCATGAGTTGGTCCCCTCTAATTGTAAAGGTGGGTCATTAGCACCCCAGTGTGGCTACTTGAGCCTACATGTGTAACTCGAGCCTACATGATTAACTCGAGCCTACATGTCAGATGAGTTAATTGAAGTAAACAGATGAATATAAATAGAGGTGTAGCTCTCCTCATTTGAGCACACACTCTCACTTGTGTAGCGCATTAATGGAGAAGAGAAGTAGCTGGAGAAGGAGGAGGATCAGGCTTTGATCTCCTTGCTGGTTTTATCTTTTATCTTTTATCTTTTTGGGGCATCTATATTGAGGAAGCTTTTGCTGGGTTTTTCCCTTTAGGGTTTTCCTAGGATAAATCCTTGTGTTCCTTTTTTATGGTTGTTCTTGTCTATCTTTCAGTGATCCTCTTTATATGCTTTTGTTATGAATATGAAATGAAATACAGATGTCTTAGCTAAGCATATGAAAATTTAACATGGGATCAGAGCCACCCTGAAAGAAGACATTGTGCAGCTATAGAAGCTAGGGATTCTTATTTTTTGGGTCTCTATCCACAATCGATCAGAAAAATAAGGCTAGACTGACTCTCCATTGAACAGTGCATCTTTCTGTCGAAGCGGAATTCGATTCCGAGCATTTTCAGTTTTGGTGCGGAAAATTAGGGCTTTCTACAGAAGAGGAATTTTTGAATGAGCCCAACATAGGATTGTTCTCCTCATAAAAATTGAATTTTAGAGACCTGGATCAAGAAATTTGGTTGGGTGAAACTCTAGAAAAGTCAAACCCTAGTTTGACCCCGATCTGGAAAAACCCTAAATACTAAAACTGCTAAGTTTTGGTAGATTCACTATATCCTGATATTGGAGAAGTATCAAGAGTTGAAAATTTCAAAGGCCAAAGATAAAACCATTATTTACACTGTATCCAAAATTCAGCCTCATATTCTCTATAGTATGGGAGATATGATCCCTCCAAGTTAGGGTTCTAGCCTCTTCCAGAATTCATCCCTAAACAGGAAACCTGGGGATAATTAATGTAGCATGGGCTACAGAGGTCCAAATGGAATTCCTGAAGATGTTCCAAAAAAATAACAAGATTTAATTTCTGTGGTCTGAATTTCAGAACCTGAAGATGAACCAGTGACACGTGGCATTCCGTACAACTTCACCGTTCTGAACAGTCCTATAACAGGCCACCTTGGGAAAATGATAATAAATCCCAATTGGTGAAACCAATTCTAATGAAACATGTGGTTTTGGATCAGGTACATTCGAGGTTACCTCAGTGAGAAATTTCAAACACAGAGGAGCAGTAATTTCAGAGATATCACAGAAACAGTAACAGGAATTTCTGCAGAAGAAATTGGAAAACTAGGGCTTCTTGTTCCGGGAGCTTCCCTCCATTGTTTTCAGAAAAGGAGTACATTGGACAGCTCCATTTGAAGAGATATATATTTCTATCCAATCATATCTGAAAGATTCCAAGTTTTGAAAATTAGGGTTTCTCTGACAAACCCTAGATCAGCCAGCTCCGGAAGCAGGACGGACACCTCAAATTGGTAAGATCTAATCTTTTGCTATTTGCATTTGAGGTTCTCATTTCAAAGTGATCTATCACATCAGCTTGATGATAAGCTTGGTGAAGTTAAAAAATTCCAAGCATAGAAGTATTTGATCTCTCTGAATAAAATGAATTGGACACCTACATGAGTAGAGAGGTTCCAGTTCTAGAGGGAGATGAGCCTCAAAGCCTTACACAAGAAGAACTTGATCAAGGCCAAGAAGATCATTGTCGATTCAATCATGAATCAACTTGTACCACAAGTGTCTTCCTTAAAGACATCGAATATTTTTTATTCCTTGATCAAGCTATTTGAAGATAAGAACTGAAATCAGAAGATGGCTTTGAGAAAACAGCTGAAGAATGTGAAGATCTAGAATGCAGAACAACTTGAAGCGGTAGAAGAAGAATGTATGCCAAAAGTAAGTGATTACTTTCAGCTCGACTAATAAGAAGAGAAGAAGAAGATGGGAGCAATTGGAGATCAGCTCTCACCATTCAAAGAAGATCCCTCAAGCAATGAGGAATATGAAAAACTCAATTCTTGAAGAACCTCTTATGCATCATATCATTTGGATAAGAAATGATGATTTCATGAATGAAGAAGATGATAAAGCAGAATGATCAAGATGGAGTCTACCCACGAAACAAATAAAAGATAAGTATTCAGTTTCCATTTCATGATATTGTTTTGTTATACATTTGATTATATTCAGTTGATGTGTTGTTTGCATGCATGTGATGGGTAAGTAGCTCGTGGGTCTATACAAATCTCCATTGTTACTTATCTAGAATGAAACCTATTTGATGACATATTGGATTAGTGCACAATATCAATGATGTCATGGTAGAGATGGAAGGCATATAGAAAGTTTCTATGATATATGGATGAATTTCGTATTGGCTAAATAGTTGCATGATGCATAAGAATTTGTCGTTATGCATATGTTTCATGAAATAGTTCTAACCATGCAACTGGTGCATTTGAATTGTAGGAAAGGTCCTGTACAACCTCCTACAAGAAAAGAAGGACGAGACTTGTTCCGAAGAACAAGTGATGACAATTCAATAAACATGAATCTAAATCTCCCAGGGTCAGAGACACCATGACAGAAGAAAGAGCTTCAGAAAGCGGTAGATCCACCTCAAATGATGAAGACCACCATGGGTATGAGAGATAACTCAAGATGAAGAAAAGAATGCTATAAAAGAAACTATGATCAAAGAATAACAGTTGATCATGGGGAATGATGTATACGATATGATTTCGATACATAAAGGAAAGTACATAGTATCATCCATATGGATCTACAAGAACAAGTGTACAAAGAAAGGTTCGTGATTTGCCTCAGAAAGAATAGACTATGACATGACATACTCTATTGACCAGTATATATCAAGCATAGAACCACCTGTACAGAATGAAGAAGGAAGATAATACTCCACTTCAGGGGAAGTGACTATAGAAGATATCTAAGTTTGACACGGTACGACATGATGGACAGCTTCTTGATGGATCGAGACTTTACCAAGAGTAAAGTGGGTTCCAACCTTCAAAGTTGAATGCAGAAGACTAGGATATGTTGATGATCTAACAAGACGAAATAATGATGAAAGAATACTAGAATGATGTATGGGATATAGTTCCCAAACCAGAAGGAAGGAGTATTGTATCCTCCAAATGGATATACAAAATAGAGCATGCAACTGACTGAAGTATCGAGAAGTATAAAGCAAGATTTGTGGCCAGAGGTTTCTTTCAGAAACAGGGAATTAATTCTGAAGAGACACTTACTCCAGGAAGTAAGGTACACTTCCTTCAGAACTATCATGGTAGTTTCTTCCATGGTGAAGTAAAGATAAGCCTTCCTTAATGGTATGATTGAGAAAGAGTTTTTTCATTGAATAGTCACGAGGATTCGAAGTTGAAGCCAGATGGAATCACGTATGCAAGTTGAAGAAGGCCCTCTATGGCCTGAAGCAAGCTCCTAGAGCTTGGTATGGAAGAATAGATAGTTTCTTGTCGAGCATGGGATTTACCAAGAGTAAAGCTGATCCTAACCTTTATATCAAGGTTGTATAAGATGAACTTGTCATCCTGTTATTATATATGGATGACTTATCCTTGACAGGAAATGAGAAACAGGTCATGGAAAGCAAGAAGAAACTAGCAGAAGAATTTGAGATGAAAGACCTTGGGTTAATGCATTATTTCCTAGGTTTGGAAGTATGGCAAAGTTCAAAAGAAATCTTTCTCAACCAGGGAAAGTATGCGGTAGAGATATTGAAGAGACTCAATATGTTGGAATGCAAAGCCATGGCCACACCCATGGACTCCAATCTAAAGCTGTTAGTTGATGACTCATCAGAGTTAGTGGATATGACTCATTACAGACAGATCATTGGGTCATTGATGTACTTAACAAATACCAGACCAGATATTTGTTTTTCTTTAAACACCTTAAGTCAATATCTTGTTCAACCAAGACGGGTTCACCTAGTAACTGCAAAACATGTGATGAGATATCTGAAAGGGACTATAGACCTTGGTCTATACTATGATGGTAGCCATGAGTATAGATTGTATGGCTACATAGATGCAGATTGGGCTGGAAGTATCTCAGATAGAAAAAGTACATCAGGTGGATGTTATAGTATGGGATCTGCTATGATTTCATGGTTTAGCAGAAAGTAGTCTAGTGTTGCTCTAAGCACAGCCAAAGAAGAATATTTAGTAGCTTACTCTACTAGTTGTGAATCCATATGGCTTCGGAAGTTGCTATCAGGATTATTCAATCTAGAGTTGGACACTACTGTAATTCTATGTGACAACCAAAGCTGCATAAAGATGACAGAGAACCCTGTGTTCTAGGACAGATCAAAGCACATAGAAATTAGGTATTTCTACATTCGAGACATGATGCAGAAAGGAGCCATAAATCTCTAGTATGTGAGTACTGATGAATAGGTTGCTGATGTGTTGACGAAACCTTTGTCCCGAGTGAAGTTTGAATACCTTCGAGACAAGCTTAGTGTGGTTCAAAAGGGTCTTCCCCGAAAGGGGGAGTAATGATGTTGTAGTGGGATTGTATCATCCCTGGGCACTTGCCCAAAAGTGACCCAGAGACCTCGGTCTTCGAGAATGAAGAGGGATTGTATCATCCCAGGACATATGTCCAAAAGTGATCCGGTGATTTCGGTCATCGAGAATGTGGTAGGATTGTATCATCCTTGAACTTCGGTTCAGAATGGATCCAGTGAAATTCAGTCATCGAGAAGGTGGTAGGATTGTATCATCCTTGGAATTCAGTTCAGAACAGATCCAGTGAACTTCGGTCATCGAGAAGGTGGTAGGATTGTATCATCTTTGAAATTCGGTTCAAAATGGATCTGGTGAACTTCGATCATCAAGAAGGTGGTACGATTATATCATCCTTGGACTTCAGTTCAGAACGGATCCGGTGAACTTCGGTCATCGAGAAGGTGGTAGGATTGTATCATCCTTGAAATTCAGTTCAGAACGGATCCGGTGACTTCGGTACTCGAGAACATGTGTTGATCCCATAATTCCTAGAGGAAGGATTGTCTGAGTTCCATAACTATGTTGATCTCGTAATTCTGAAAGGAAGGATCATTAGTAACTTCGTAAAGACCTAAATCCCATAATTCCGAAAGGAAGGATCATTGACTTGATCTCGTAATTCCAATAGGAAGGATTGTCTGAGTTCTACAGATGTGTTGATCTCGTAATTCCGAAAGGAAGGATCGTTAGTAACTCCGTAAAGACCTAAATCCCGTAATTCCGAAAGGAAGGATCGTTGGTAGCTCCGTAAATACTTGATCCCATAATCCCAATAGGAAGGATTATCTGAGTTCCACAGATGTGTTGATCCCGTAATTCCAATAGGAAGGATTGTCTGAGTTCCACAAATGTGTTGATCCCGTAATTCCGAAAGGAAGGATTGTCAGCAACTCCGTAAAGACCTAAATCCTATAATTCCGAAAGGAAGGATCGTTAGTAGCTCCGTAAAGACTTGATTTCGTAATTCCAAAAGGAAGGATCGTCTAAGCTCCACAGATGTGTTGATCCCGTAATTCTGAAAGGAAGGATCGTTAGTAACCCCGTAAAGACCTAAATCCCATAACTCCGACAGGAAGGATCGTCTGAGTACCACAGACATGTTGATCCCGTAATTTCGAAAGGAAGGATCATGTTGATGTTTTGATGATGATGATGTTCTCTGATCGAAAGATCAGAATATGATGATGATGATGTTTTTCTGATCAAAAGATCAGAAGTTGCTGATGATGATGATGTTCTCTGATCGAAAGATCAGAATATGATGATGATGATGTTTTCTGATTGAAAGATCAAAAGTTGCTTATGATTATGATGTTGCTGATGATGATGATGTTTTCTGATCGAAAGATCAGAATGCGATGATGATGATGATTTTTCTGATCGAAAGATTAGAATGTGATGATGATGAGATCCTGATGATGATGATGCCGTATTATCAAAGTATGATGATGATGACATACTGATCAAAAGATCAGAATATGATGATGATGACGTACTGATCAAAAGATCAGAATATGATGATGAGTTGATGATAGAGTATGATGATGTTTAGTTGATGATGTTTCTGATCAAAAGATCAGAGGCTGATAATAATGATGATTCTGATTGAAAGATCAGAGTATGATGATGATGATATTTTGATGCTGATATTTTGATGATGATGATGTTGATGTTTTGATGATGTTTCTGATCGAAAGATCAGAGTATGATGATGATGTTGTTGCTGATCAAAAGGCCAAAGTGCTGAAGAAGATGTTGTTGATCAAAAGGTCAAAGTGTTGAAGATGATGTTGCTAATCAAAAGGTCAAAGTGCTGAAGATGATGTTGCTGATTGAAAGGTCAAAGTGCTGAAGATGCTGCTGATTGAAAGGTCAAAGTGCTAAAGATGTTGCTGCTGATTGAAGAGTCAAGATGCTGAAGATGTTGCTAATCGAAGCGGTCAAAGTACCGATGATGCTGAAGACTAAAGATTGAAGATGAAGACTACATGATGTTGAAAAGCTTCCAATGATTTATAGATGTATTTCCCTGATGATGTTGATGATGTTCTCTATCTCTCTCCTACTATTGTTGTTGTTGATGTTGTTGTAGAATACCCTTCTCGTTAAGGGGGAGTGTTGAAATATTGTAACTTTGAAGAATATTCTATATGTATCTTTTGTGGTCCCCGATGGTCCTACCGAGAGAACCACTTGTATTATCTTGTACCCCGATGCTTCTAATCGGAAGAACTAATAAGAGACATGAGGTTGTCCCCTCTAATTATAAAGGTGGGTCATTAGCACCCCAGTGTGGTTACTTGAGCCTGCATGTGTAACTCGAGCCTACATGTCGGATGAGTTAATTGAAGTAAACGGATGAATATAAATAGAGGTGTAGCTCTCCTCATTTGAGCACACACTCTCACTTGTGTAGCGCATTAGTGGAGAAGAGAAGTAGCTGGAGAAGGAGGAGGATCATGCTTTGATCTCCTTGCTAGTTTTATCTTTTATCTTTTATCTTTTTGGGGCATCTATATTGAGGAAGCTTTTGCTAGGTTTTTCCCTTTAGGGTTTTCCCAGGATAAATCCTTGTGTTCCTTTTGTATGGTTGTGCTTGTCTATCTTTCAGTGATACTGTTTATATGCTTTTGTTATGAATATGAAATGAAATACTGATGTCTTAGCTAAGCATATGAAAATTTAACACTGGATATGTTCAGAATAACTCTAGCCTTGTTTGTCTCCTTAAGAAATCCTTATATGGCCTTAAGCAAGCTCCTAGAGCTTGGTATGCCAAAATGGATAGCTTTCTCCTTGACACTGGTTTTTCTAGATGCCATTCTAACCCCAATGTCTATACCAAGAAAGTAGGGAACCATCTCATCATACTTTTTCTTTATGTTGATGATCTTATCATTACTGGTAGTGACCCTAACCTTATAACCCATGTGAAATCCAGTCTTAAGCAAAATTTTGAAATGTCAAACTTAGGACATTTGCATTATTTTCTTGGTCTCCAAGTCTTGCAAACCAAAGAAGGAATCTTTCTTTCTCAGTCTAAGTATGCTTGTGACCTTCTTCGTCGCTTCCACATGGAAGATTGTAAACCAACCCCTTCTCCCTTCTAGTCTGGAGTCAAACTTTCTGCCACTTGTACTTCCCTTGAAGTAGATGCCACCTTGTATTTTCAACTTGTTGGTAGTATTTTATACTTGACTCATTCCCGTCCTGGCCTTTCCTTTACCGTTGGTCGTGTTGCCCGTTATATGCAAACTCCTCATGAAAGTCACTGGAAAGTAGCAAAAAGAATACTTCGATATATTCGAGGTACAATTCAGTTTGGGATTCATTACAGTACAGGGGGGAAACCTTTGTTGGTTGGTTTCACTGATTCAGATTAGGCCAGTGATCCTGACGATTGAAAGTCTACTACAGGTTATGTTTCCAGTCTAGGATCTGGACCTGTCACTTGGGCTTGTAAGAAACAACAAGCTCTTGCTCTTTCTTTAGCAGAAGCAGAATATCGAGCTACAGTTAATGCCAATCAGGAAGCTTTATGGCTTCGATAGATCCTTTCATAGTTTTGATTCGAGTAGCAGCAACCTACTCCACTTTGGTGCGACAATCAAAGTGCCATCAATCTTGCCAAAGATCCAGTTCTACATCAGCGCAGCAAACACATTGAGCTACACATGCACTTCAGCAGAAATCTTGTTCATGATAGTGTTATTGAAGTTCTCTATTGCCCTACAGATGATCAAGTTGCAGACATCTTCACCAAGTCTCTTACAGAAGCGAAGTTTTCTAAACTTCGGTCTGTGTTAGGAGTTCAGGAATGTGTCCTTAAGGGGGGATAGGCTCTAATGCCTCCTTCCTTCTCCTAGTAGTGTCACTTTTGTAAATCCTTCAATCCTATCCCATGTTGTTCTTAAGGGGGGATGTTAGGATATTTAGACACTTAGGAGTTAGTTAAGATCAACTTGTGTAATATGTCCGTTAGGTAAAAGTGTGTTTATTTAGTATGCATTAGTATGCATTTGTAAATATTCTAATCCGATGGTCATGATATGTTATAGAAATAGAGTGATCCGACGGTTCAACTTCTCTTAGATCATAACTATCATTGATCCATGGCTTAACACTCGATTGGTATATGATCTCTATTTAAAGAGCATAGAGGGTCCTTGGCTAGTTGATCGATTATGAGAAGCTCATGTAACTTTCTTTCTTTTGCATAATAAATTTCTCCAAGTTGCTATTTGGCTGGGGCCGTGGACTGTTTCCCTCTCAAGGGTTTTAACCACGTGACAAACATCAGTGTGTTGATCTATGATCTATTTGTGTGAAGTGGTATCTGAAGGTGTTCGATCTTTTGGGAGTACCCTATGTACCCGAACAAGTGGTGCTGACATTCCTGCTGCCTTAACTGTTGGTTGTAATTCCAGAAAAGGAAACCCTATCTAGGTATTGGGATCTGACATTTTTACTTCAAAAGTGAAACACAAAGAGGATCTAGATATGGAAATGTTTATTTAATAGCATAAAACAATTTCAAAACTGAAACACAGAAAGGATCTAGATCTAGCAATATTACTTGAATACCATAAAATGATTTCCAAACTGAAACATAGTGAGGATCTAGATCTAGCAATATTATTTAATAACATAAAATAGTTTCAAAATTGAAACGCAGAAAGGATCTAGATCTGGCAATGTTTATTTAATAGCGTAAAACAATTTCAAAACGGAAACACAGAAAGGATCTAGATCTGGAAATGTTTATTTAATAGCATAAAATATTTTCAAAACTGAAACGCAGAAAGGATCTAGATCTGGCAATATTACTTGAATATCATAAAATGATTTCCAAACTATAATGTAGAGAGGATCTACATCTAGCAATGTTATTTAATAACATAAAAGAGTTTCAAAACTGAAATGTAAAACCTTGGCAGAGATGGCAGACAACGAAATGGAAATTTTGGTTCCCAAGTCCCCCATCATCACCTCTATGATAAAGTCAAACCACATCTTTCTCCACTTCATATATTTCTCCATCGCGGCTCATATCCGATCCAAAACTGGGTGACGCGATCTTCAGTACAGTAGCCAGATTCCCCATTAGTGATTCCCCCTTTTATCCTTCGAATGTTCTTCCTTTTATAACCTAGGCGTGATTACCCCTTATTGATAAATAGTGCCAACACACACTCTTCCCCCCCAAGTGAGATTACACGGTCTCTTCCAGAATGACAAATGGCGGAAGAAGTTACACCAACCTTCTTCTTAAGGGAACAATATCCCTTGATTTTCTCTAAGTTGGAATCACACCACTAAGAACCCACTATCGATTTTAGATTTGAAAGTATAACCAAAATAAATGTGATGAAATCGAAACAAAATCCTCTTGATATCCTAGCATCAAGAATGTAGACCATTTATATCAATCATATATTCTTGATTTTTTTTAGCTTCAATATCCAAAATAAATCAATTTT
>LPNX010804746.1:78607-110172 GCA_001517045.1 Pseudotsuga menziesii
GTCATAAGATTCTCATTACATTTAGTAGATAAAACAAATTTTATCTTACCTTTTTACTTTGCATGTTTTTCAGTCATCTTCTGAGGAGATGTTACAGTTTGGATGCCTATCCCAATCAATCCTAGCAAACTAAAATATTGTTTTGTGACCTCATGTGGAGGATTGTAGTTGGTTAACATTTATAATGGTTGCTTGTTAAGGATTTTATTTTGAATTTAAATGAGTGTAAGGGAGGCATTTCAGAATTCCCTTCCTTTCTGATTCACCAAAATTGTGAAAATCATACTCATAGTGAAAGAGTCTTAGGTCCCTTAATGTGTGCAAGTGGGCAAGCACATGTGGTGAAAGAAAATAATATTGTTGCAATTAAGTAAATTTCTCAAAACAAGATAATGCAATTTGTAACTTGACCTCTAAACAAACTAATGATGCTCGCAAAAATAAATGCTAAGTGTACAATGGAGGTATTTCACCCTTCACTCCCTTTTCTGATTCGCATAAATCGTGAAGAGAATTCTTGGGAACGGTACAGTATTTAGGTCCATTCGTGTGTGCACAAAGTGGATTATACACTACTTGAACTAAAGATGTTCAAGAAAAGCAAATAACCATAAGATTTCCTAATACTAGTGACAACACTGAAGTCCTTGGGGAGCGCTCAAAGTTGGTTATTTAAGTGGATTTTGAGGGATAATCTCTTTACTTCCTTATAATCTTAGTCTAGGTGAGATAATTACTATAGAATAAGTAACCAATATCAGTTAAATAATTTCTAGTTCATTAGTGAGCACCAATTGGGATGCAAATTATTGAATGAACTGATAAAAAGCAAATGAAATTAAGAAAAACAATTCAAAAAAATTATTTACATTCGTATTGTAGCACGGAAAAATCGAGCGCTATAACGTGGGAACATTGAGAGATAAATTGTGTTGATGTGAAGCATACGAACCATCTGTGTAATATTCTGTTAAAATGTGTTTCTCATGCATCTGTCGAAAATGTATGTGTGCTGACAATGCATGGATGAGACACAAGGAACTGCACTACTAATAAAATTATTTAACCGATCGAATGGAGTCGAATTCCTAAGATGAGAAGAACGATAATCTTCACCTGCAAAGTAAAAGATACTAAAAACTAACCACTCTACAAACAACAACTTAAGTAAAGAGAAATGAACAAAAAATGAAGTGGAGTCACCTTTAATACTATTGTGGGAAATATTGCACAAGATTTCTCTCCCACTTTTGGTATGGACTAGGCCTTGTAGGATACATCAAGGCCTCAGTATATGGATCCCCTTTTGTGGATTAGATGAGGTGATATTGTGACCCAAGATATTCCACAAGAGATTGTTAGTGTAAAAATAAAACAAAATGAAGAAAATGACAGCAAAGCTAAATAAAATGACAAAGGGAGTAGAGGATGCAAACTCCGACAATCAATGTGATCCAAACCACTTGTATATTCCCCAATTGTCAAGCTAGTACAACACCTTGGAGATGTTATCTCAAAAAGGAGGAAAACAATATTCCTAAGGGAGGCCTTTCTTGTCCAAACTTGTTTGCAAAATGTTTAAGGAGGAAATGTGAGAAGAACACTTTCCCCTTCAGGGAAGGAGGCAAGGGAGCTTTGGTGAATTCTTAACAAGAGGGAAGATGTGAGCTAAGAGGAAGCTCAATAACAATTCCAGCAGTGTAACCTTACTTAAAATTCTTCTTACAATAAGCATGCCCATGGCTTTCTTTTATAGGCCAAGAGGTGGCCAAGAAATAAAAACATCATAGCGTGAACCCAATAATCCATCTTTTGGCTCCAAAGTACACCAAAAGGCCACTTAAGGAAACCAAGTGTGTGGAGGGTAAAAATTTGAATTTATTTGAGTAAGTGGAGCTTCCATGAGCCTTCAATTCACCGTTGGTGGCTGCCATCCTGGCATTTGTGTCAATCGCCTAAATCTCAAAGGGAAATCCATACTATTATGCGGGTATTGTTCTAAAGATGTGCATTATAGCACATATAAACAAAGCTTAACTCATGTAGTTGTGGCTTTTGATTTCTTTGGGGCCATTTTGGACTCAATATGCTCTTTTGATCTTGTGAAGGTATCTTTGGTTGGATGCAAGTTGTATGTTGATGATGCTTTACCGTGTGAATTGTAAAATTATTGTAAGTGTGTGAGTTTTTCGTGATAACACTTATAAAAAAGAAAATTCTAGAAAGAAATAATGTAGTTGAGGTTAATCATTTGCGTGATCAATGTTGAATGTTGTAGCCTAATGTATTATACATATTGTTTTATATATGTTGCAGCCTAATGTACTATAACGCAATGTTCTATATATGTTTTTTTTTACTTTTATTCTACCTCTTTGCCATTGTGATCTGTGTGTTTGTGCATTGTTTAATCATTAAGTTAATAATAAGTTAAATTTTATTTGTGATTCATGAGTACAATCTCATCATAAAGGTACTCTAATTATGCATTATAATTATTTTGGTAAATGAAAGTGGAAAAATTAAGACATAATTTAAGACATAATTTAGTTACCATTGTTAATAGTCTCATAGAATATTCTCAGGCAACATTCCTAGAAGACTGAAACGATCCTAGTAATTATGTAATTTGAAGTAGCTTAGGCTCAAATTATGTTGCACATGTTCATAATATGCCATTAATGGAACCACATTAATGTGGTAAACCAAAAGCAACATCATTTAAAAAATACAAATTAAACCTGCATCACTGAAGTAGCTTAGGCTCAAATTATGTTGCACATGTTCATAATATGCCATTAATGGAACCTTAATGGAACCACATTAATGTGGGAAACCAAAAGCAACATCATTTAAAAAATACAAATTAAACCTGCATCACTGAACCCACTTTTCAAGCATCCCATCTGATTCCCATGTATAGAATAAATGTTAAATAAACATGGACCACTTAAGCAATATATTTTTTATTTTTAATGTCTAAATAGCGAGAGGGAAGGTAGGTAAAGTCTGAAATGAAGGCACCCGCAAGCTCACCTAACGACAAATAAACTATGTAAACGCTCACAAATAAACACTTAATTTCATTTAAACCATCGTCTAGAATGATCAGAATGAAGGCACGTGAAAGGTTACCTAACAACGAATAAAACTATGTAAATGTTGACAAATAGACACTTAATATCATCTATTTCATTCTAAGAATAAATTATGAAATGTTGACAAGTGGACACTTAATATCATCTGTCTCCTCACTTAATTTTGTAGTAAAGGAGAAACCACACAAGCAATCTCGCAAGAACTCTTCTGAATCCATAGATATTACATATTATGGTCGAATATATATACATTTTGTCACATGCAAATGGGATTTCAAAATGTTTATTCAATTTGAAAAGAAAATATTAAAATAAGTGAGAAGTGTGTAAATAAGTAAATCTTTAATCAAAAGATTTGGACATTGAAAGATTTTTTAATCGCAAAATTTTATATATACATTTTGTAACATGCAAATGCGATTTACAAATGTCAAATAAATTTGAAAATAAAATATTAAAATAAGTGAGACGTGTGTAAATAAGTAAATCTTTAATCAAAAGATTTGGACATCCAATGATTTTTTAATCACAAAATTTTACAATAACGTTTTATTGTTGGAAGAATATTTCTTACTTTAATATGATTCGAATACCACAGTTTATTAAAAAAAAAGAGTAAGTTAGTAAAATATATGTGAAAACAAAATTAAGAATAAATTAAATAATAAAAAATAACCTTTTGTTGGGAAAAATATTTTTCACAATATAATTGGAATCACGTACAATTTATAAACAAATTAGCAGAAAGTTAGTAAGATAAATGTGAAAACAAAAGTAAAAATAAATTAAATAATAATCAAAATTAAAATAATAAGTTAAATAATATTTTCTTTTGCTATAATTGGAATCACGTACAATTTATAAACAAATTAGCAGAAAGTTAGTAAGATAAATGTGAACACAAAAGTAAAAATAAATTAAATAATAATCAAAATTAAAATAATAAGTTAAATAATATTTTCTTTTGCTATATTATTTTGGTAAGAATGTTGTCATCGTTATGACTTTTCTCCTTCATTGACTAAGATATCATACAATTAAATAAATAAATAAAAACATGAAATTGAAACCGACAAGAAAATGAAAAAATTGAAATTGTCTTCAAACTCCAAAACCAAACAGGCAATTTAAAATAATGAAAGAAATACAAAATGGTAAAGATGTGTTGTATTGTATAATTATTTGGATATGCATTTAGATATTATGTGATGTGTTTGAGTTTAACTTAACAAGATTAACCTAGAAGTATAACAAGTATACAATAATAATTCATTTCATGGTAGTTATATGAATTGCAGATGATTTGAATTGCGATCATATATATTTTTATTAATCTTTTTTTTTTGAACTGCGATCACACGTTGGAATTGTAACTGCGGATTGTGGATGTTTTGACCTGCGGATACGACGAACAACTACGATTTGAACTATGATTTGGAGCCACTTCAAGATTATAAAGACGCGACTGCGATTTGAACTGTTGATTGGAGCTTCGCCCAAGTCTTCTTGAATGCGATTTGAACTACGAACTGCTTCTAAGATTTGAACAAGTCCGTGAGCAATACCTGAGTGGCTAATGAAATTTTGACATTTGAAGGAGCCCGCAGATATTGAAGGGTTTCCAAAGATACCGAATTGAAGGGTTTCCGTAGATATTAAATCCCAAATTTGAACGACTCCACAAATACAAGGGTTTTTGTAGATATTTGAACCTCAGATTTGACCATTTATTATCTGCGAGCCCAGGGATGATTTGAGATTGAACATCCAATTTGAAGCCGAATTTGAACCTGCCATCTGAGTGAGGGAGGGTTGGAAGGTGATCTCGAACAATTATATCAGGTGTGCACATTTCTTTTCCTTTTTATTTTTTTATTTTTTATTTTTTTAAATACATATCTACTGATCATATATTTCTTTTGTTCACAAGTATGAATAATTCATCACATCTACCAAATATTATCAAAGGTAGACCTAGCACAGTTACACTACAGAGTCTTTATGAGTATATAGAGTCATTAGAGAAACGCGTAGAAGAAAGAGAAGTTAAGCTACAAACAGAGTTAGAAGCAATGCTGGAAAATAATTTACATCTCTTGAAGACGAGATCCCAAAACAAATAGAAAATAAAATAAAACTATTGGAAAATAAAATGGAGACAATGGAGATTAAATTACAAACAATAGAAAAACAAAGCCAAGATACTAACAAAACATCACAACAGGGAGATGCTGATACTTTAGAAAGTCTTAAAATGAAGGACATGATTAAAAAACTAGAAGAAAAAGATAATAACAATCTCACCCTCAATAGTGCGGAAGGTAAATTAGATATCAAACCCATTAAAGAGGAAATGAAAAAATTGATAGAATTAGACCATGAGCATAACAAAAGGGCTTTGAACCTTATAATATTCGGTTTAAAAGAAGAGGTAGACGAGGATACATTAGCCATAGCCCAAACAGAATTAAATAATAGATTACAAATTGAAACACCATGTCTCACCGAAGCAACAAGGTTGGGAAAATTAACTAAGAATAAAGGAAGGATGATCCGGATAAAGGTGAGCTCTAGTGACCATAAGTATGACATACTTAGTAAAACATCAAGTCTAAAAGGAACGTGAATATTTATAAATGAAGATCTCATTCCAAAAGATTAAGCAGAATTAAGAAAGGATATTCAAAAGGTAAAAGAAGATAGGAAGGAAGGAAAATGGGTAATAATCAGAAATAGAAAAGCCGTTATTCGCGATAGAAACCAAAAAGATAGTAATCAATATGAATTCAACATGATTTGGATTCTTTCTTGGAACTGTCGGGGCTTTCCATGGAACAAAGGCCCCAAGCTAAGTTGGATCTCGAATGAAGTTGATATTATATTGTTAGTTAAAACTTGGGAGAACGAAGAATCTAAGGTCCCTAACATAGATGGATTTGTTCTATGGTCAACCTGGAACAAACGATCCTATCGTAGAGGCATTGGGGGTATATCGTGTTACATTCGGAATAACATCACCCCCCATACTAGGATTTATGAAAAATACCCTCGAAACCAATATATTTGGATAGAGATTACTGACATTAATGATAAAAAAACCTACATAGCAATCTGTTATTTTCCCCTATTAATTCTAACTTCTATAAGAAAAACAATTTAGATAAAAATTGTCCTTACAATGGGTTAGAGAATGATATTTCTAGCTTAAGAAATGAAGGTAATATCCTCTTAATGGGTGACTTTAATGCTCAAACCTCAAGAAACCAAACTATTCTTCTAAGCAATCATTCCAACCCTAATCCTCTTTGGTTAGATGAAGACCTTACGCTAGCTGACAGATACAAAAGAATCTTTGAAGATCTAGGGGAAAATTTGTTTGGGTCTGAGCTAGTCAAGCTCTGTAGTGCTCAAGATCTCACAATTTGCAAGGGTCTAAAGAAGTGGTCAAATTCTAGCCAAATGACTTGTATCCATGGGCTTGGTAGCAACATGGTAGACTATGTTATTTCCGATATCTCTTTATACAACGAAATAATTAATTTTGACATCTTAAATGACCATAAGCCTGACTCAAATTATAGACCTTTAATTGTAACTCTCAATTTTGTCATGAATAGAGATCCCATAGAGGATAATCCTCATAGCAAAAAAAACGCGATCTTTGATAGAAATAAAAATGATCTTTTTCTAAATGAATTAAAAATTAATTTGCTTCCCTTATCAAGTATAGACAACATAGAAGACCTCTACCATAATTTTACTACAACCCTCTCATATTCTATTAACAAGTTCTCCATTGAAGTTTCAAGTAATAAAAGAAATAGCAAAACCAACCCTTAGTATGATAAAGATTGTAAAAGTGCGAGGAGAGAAATTAAACAAGCTCTTGATGAGTCTCTTAAAATTGACAAGATAAAAATATACAAAGCCCTAACTAAAAGGAAAAAAATGCAATATATTCATAAAAGACAAGAAAATCTCTTACACCTCTCTAAGGTGGCTCCTAAGAAATTTTTGAAATAGATTTTAACTAGAAAAACTAAAGATAATAATAGAATTGCTCTACATGATTGGAATTCCTATCTTAAAAAGCTTCATGAATCCCCAAATGTTATATATAACTTTGAAACCCTACTCACAACGGAAGAAGTTTTCTCATTAGAAGACATAGATTTTGGGGTTAAGCATCTGGCAAATGGAAAAGCTAAGAACATTCAAGGTTACCAGGCAAAAATCTTAAAAACTGGAGGTCATGTCCTCATCCCTCACATCCACAAGATATTCAATCAAGCAGTCAAACAAGGGTTCCCTAAACCATGGACTGAGAGCCTCATTATCCCTATTTTTAAAAGTGGGGATACAAATAACCCCTCTAATTATCGGATAATTCTGATTATTTCTCTCTTAGTGAAGTTATATGGTATTATTTTGGAAAAGAAGCTAAGCATATGGCTTGAAAATGAAGGTACGAGGGTTAAAGGCCAAGCTGGTTTAAGAAGGAAACAGGAATGTCGTAATGATAAAGCCAATCTCTTTTGTTGCTTTGTGGACTTTAGAAAGGCTTTCAATACGGTACCTAGAAATAAACTATGGAATAGATTAGAGGAGCTAAAGGTTTCTTTCAAGTTGAGAGCTTCCCCAATAAGGTTATACGAGAATGTCATTTCCAAGTTTAAGAGAAACAAGGGGTGGTCGAAAGATATTAAGTGTAATATCGAAGTTAAACAAGGTTTTTCCCTCTCCCCTACCCTATTTGGCATTTACATCGATAAGCTAGAATTTTTTTTAGAGGAAGCAGGTTGTTCTGGCATGATCTTAGCTAGAATAGTCATCATCCTTCTTCTCTATGCTGACGATATTGCTCTTTTGGCAAGGTGTCCATCTGATCTTAATAAGCAACTAAGACTTTTTAAGGATTTTTGCTCTACCTTGGGTATGACTGTTAATATTGAAAAAACAAAAGTTATGATTATAAAATCCAAGAAGGACACTTACGCTAATTTTGTGTATGAAAATAGCAATTTGGAGGAAGTGTCTTCTTACAAATACCTAGGACTTGATATTCATCATAAGCTCAACTGGAATTATAACATTGAGAAAATGATTAATGGAGGGTGGAAAGCTTATTTTGGTCTCGAAACTAATTGTAAAGCACCAAACCTTGTGATGTGGGATAAAAAGCTCATCTTTGAAACTTTAGTCACTCTTGTTATCTTGTATGGGTGTGAGGTTTGGGGTTGCAACATCTCTAGAGAATCTTGGAGAAAGATTGAGCAAATCTAGAAGCGTTTTATAACATATAACCTCAAAATTAAAAGCAATACACCCTACCCTATTCTCCTTATAGAAGTGGGTCTTTCCCCTATAGAGAGCCTCATCATGACTAGGCTCCTGTTATACAAGCACAAAATCAATAACATGGGAGACCATAGACTTCCTAAGCTAGCTTTAAATTCCTGCCAAAACCAACTAAGACTCAAGCAAGGTTGGTATAAAGATACGAGGGCCTCGTTAAACCATTGGGAGATCGACAAAACTGTTGCATTGCAAAATATTAATAACATTAAAAATATTGTTACTTCTAAGTTTAAAGAGAAAATGTGGTGCGAGAAAGATTTAGAGGCTAAAAGAAAACTAAGATATTATAAGGAGGTCATCAACCCTACTCTAGAAGATCAAAAGTATCTCTATGTTTTAACTAGTTCAAAGAAAAAAACTAATATAGCCAAGATAAGAACGAACTCTCACGAGCTCCATAGTGAAACAGGTCGTTGGGAAGTTCCTAAAACACCATGTGTGGAAAGGATCTGCCATCTCTGTGAGAATATGAACATTGAGGATGAAAATCGCTTCCTCTTAGAGTGCTCTGCATACACCCACATTAGATCTCAGTTACCTAATCTTTGTTGCAATTCCGACCTTCCTGAATTCTAGCCTTTTAACTTGTCAAAATTATAGTGAGCTAGGGACACTCCTCTCCAAGCTCTTTGAGCATAGGAATACAATTTTAAAACAAATTAAATAATTTGTTTCTTTAAGTCCGATAGACCAAAGTTTGGTCTCACGAGACGTTAACCATCATCATCATCACCATCATCATCATGTTATCATGCTTAATTGCATCTTGATTAAGATTTAAATAAGTATGATTAAAAAAACTAGTAACAAATTGCTTTTGTTTTTCAATATCAGTTTTTGTTATTTTTATTTATTTGATAGTATTTGTTTTATGATAATATTAACTGTAACAATTTAGTATGAATAATGGATATAAAATTATAGATTTGTGTCTTTGTTTGATCTTTATTTTCACAAAACTAATTGATTAATTGTACCTATCCATATTCATATTTACATACCAGTTCACTTTACTAAAGAAAAGTACATGGACTAACAAAATCGCCCCTGTACAGAAGAAGAATTTCTAAAAATACAATTTCAAGTGTTTAAATAACCATTTCAACAATTTAGATAGTTTTAAAATGTAGCTTTTATGAATAACAGGAAATTAGGAAAAATAATTAAAACTGCAATTCCGAGTCTTAATTTTAACCAGATTCCATTACCACGCGCTTTACTTGCCCTTGTGTTGAGGCTGTGCTCGTTTTAAAGCTATGCTAGTATATACCTGGACGGTAGCTGCCTGTGCTCGACTGATTTTAATAAAAAATCGGCCCGAAAAACGGGGCGATTTGGTGGCTGTTTATACTAGGCGTTCACCAAATCGCCCCCGACTCGCCGGAATCCGGAAGATCAATTTTGGTGTAAATCATACTTTCGAGGAATTAAATCGTGATTTTAATCATTTGGGTAGTTTTAAAATGCCCGATTTAATATAGAAAGAGCTAATAAGATTAGTAGAATTCCAAAATAATGAAATAAACAATTTCACAGCAACCATTTGACTGATTTTAATAAAAAATCGGCCGTTTTTGGTGGCTGTTTATCCTACGCGGTCTCGGACCTGTTGGAAGAGTCGGCTGCCGTCCTTCAGTGTTGCAGTCACGAGATTCCGTGCAAGAAACCGTGGTAAGAGGAACGGAACGTACGTTTCAATGTTATACTCAATGCGCTACTTTTGGGCGGCCGCCGGCCAGATGTCAACATTGAATAGAGGTGTATGCAGCTCGATTGAAATGGTCAGGCGTTCAGATTATCCGTGCCGTGTTAGAATTAAAAAGTCATCTCGTCAATGAGACATTATATCTATCGCTGTAGATGAAACAAAATAAGTCGGACAAACGAAACTCTCTCGACAAGTTGGCGTTTACTGTGCAGCGAAGACTTGAAAGTTGAAGATCTTCAAATTAAAAGAGAAGACCAGACCCAGTGCCGGTTTGTATAGATAGATATACAATTAGGTTTTCTTTGTACAGGCCGTTCTGAATAATAGTGGAATCATGAATTCCCAACAGCCGAATTCAGTACTGCCCAGGAAGGAATTCCAGGGTCGCAGGCCTTCTCCTTTGAAGATCTGCAGAGACTCTCATAAAATTCGAAAGCCTGCCTCTGCTGTTGCTGTTCCAGCAATTCCGTCCATGGCGCCGATTATCAAGAGATCAGAGCTGCCAGTGATAGTCTACATGCGGTCTCCGAAGATTATCCACACAGAAGTGCAGGATTTCAAGGCTCTAGTGCAACGCCTCACTGGGAGTTCATCCTTCTCCGATACTCGTTCTGATATTATGAAAAACGAAAATCTCACAGCCGGTAATGACTCCACGGTACAGAAAACCTCCACTGCAACAACATCGTATCAACCTGCAGCATCTGTAGATAATATGGGGATGTCAGCTTATAATGTATTTACTACATCACATGATTTTGCTAATCCCAGTTCACAGCTGCCAACGATGATTGATAGGAGTCAAGATATTGGGAGCAGTGCTTCCGAGCCCGAAGCACCTGAAGCTAGATGGAACTTGCAAGGGCCGTCCGCCGTGACTTCTGCTTCCTCTGTTGCAACCACATCGATGTTCTCTCCTTTGTCTCCCAATTTCCTGTTTCCGTCACCGCACCTTAATTTCTCTCCGACCATTTTCCAAGATCTTCCCCTAATGACCCCCAATTCGGATCAATTATTTTATTCGCCAACACATTTTTAGCGAATTTCTGAGCCATTGTTCAGTCCTTCCTGGACACCTTGGCCACGATACGGTCACCATCTCCGACTGCAATAGATTTATACAAACCAAATCGAGAGTATTAGGGTTTACATTGTTTTCTTTTTTAGAAATAAGGATTCCCATGTAAATATCCTTTACTGTTTTTCTTCCAAATCAGGAACACATTTACGAGGAAGGCTGTTTTTGGGTTTCTGTATATCTGACAATTTTAGCTTTGTGGCAATCAATTCGTCAAATTCGGTTTGTTCATGGACGGTCGCCATTTCCCAGGTTTTAAACTATTCATTCCTTATATATAATTGTTGGACAATGTTTGTAGTTAACAGAACGTTTTCACATTCAAATTAAGGTTGGCATTGGTCTAGATTTACTGCTACATGTAACTTTTTGCTTTATTTTGGCTTTAACTTTGCTGTGTTCAGATATTTACCAATTTCTAGTTTTAAAAAAAAAAAGTATTGGACAATGTTACTAGCTATTTTAGAATTTGAATCATCCTGATAGTCCCATGGATAACTTCATATGGATATCTGGTTTTGGAATGGTATTTTTTTTGTTTTTCTTAATTTTAAAATTGTTGAGTAAATAATCTTGGAAAGTAGTGTAATTTTTCAAAAATATCTTTGAGGTTTAGTGATTTTTATAAATGGTTATTAATTTTTATTTTGTTAGTTTTTTCAAAGGCTGAACTTTGAAACATGTTCCCAAACCCAAATTTTAATTGCATTTAATATGAATACTGGTGGATGTATATTGCATAATGTTGGTGAGTGTCAATTATTGACTTGTGTTATTTTTTAAGTAATTTTGTTAGATTTTTGTTAAATATATAATGAAAACTATTTTTTTCCTTCAATTTTTAATAAAAATTTATTAATGACAAAATTATACTTTTATAATTGAAAGATAACTCTTTTAATAAAATATTATATGACTAAAAAATAAAAAACTCAAAAAACTCAAAAAATAATAATTTAAAAATAGAAATGAAATGAAATTCCAACCCTCATCTTAACGGCTTCCAAATAAATAATTTTAGTTTCTTTACTTTCACAAAAAAATTGAAAGTACATATATATATATAAATGAGTTGATTGAAGATTTTATTTGGTTTTCCTTTGCTTTGCATAACCTAACCCAATGTTAGACTGGATCATCTCACCAATCTGTACGGTGTTTTCGTTTACCTCAAATCTACAACACAATGAAGTGGTTTTTTGTAGAATACAATAAGAGGGGTTATTTCTATGTTTTACTGTTTTATTTTACTGCATGTACTTAGTTAAAATTTTGGGAACAAACTTTTTTAATTTACAAATAAATTTAACATAAATTTTAGATTTATAAAAAATAAATTTAAATATTTTATTAAAGAATATATTATAATAAACTTGATGTATTTTATTTTTTTACTAATATTTTGAATATATAGTTATAATGTTTGTTAAAGTAAGTTGTGAATTATTTAAATTTTTAATTAATTATTTTTTCATCAAATATGTTATTACAAGTAATTTATTTTTAAGATTTTATTTTCAATTTTCAAAGTGAAATTTTCAATTTTTCAATACTTAAAAAGTAAAATTAAGTATATTTTTTGTAATTTTTACTTTTGTTTTAGAATTTATCTTAAATTAATCATATATATATATAATTAAGTAAATTTAACTTAAATTAATCAAATAAATGTATTATATACATAAAGATTTTATTTTCCAAATATTATTATTCAATATAAATAACCATCAAATAAATATTCTCAACAAAAAAAATTCTACATTTCCACATTATACTTTTCTTTCTTATTAATCCTCAAATTATTCATAATTTATACTTTTCTTTCTTACTAATCCTCAAATTATTCTTAATTTATATGATGTATAATTTTATTTATTCATTCATTAAAATCTCTGGCTCTCATATATATATATATAAGTTTCATGTTAATTACAACTTTTATCTTACTTCAAAAAAATAGTTTGATGCATGATTCTAATAGAATATTCTATATTTATTTTAAAATAAATAAAAAACATTTTTATTTTTTTAACACATCATTTATATTATACTTTTAAATGAATCAAATTCATTTATGTTTCCTCATGTAACACCACCTCATAGATTTTTTTACTTAAAAAATAACGTAACACTGCATTAATAACGATGGTGTACCTATCGTACTTAGCTTCATAACATCATTCTTGTTGACAACTTTTATACTTCGTTAATCTTATCTTTTTACTCTTTTTACTCTTTATGTTTGTTGTGCTGCATTAATAACAATGGTGTACTTATGACACAGTTAGCTTCATAACACCATTCTTCTTTTACTACGTTAATCTTTTTACTCTTTGTGTGGTTCTGTAAAAGTTTAGCTTATCATTAAATATGGCATACTGGTTCAAAGGTTGACATTTATTGATGCTAGCTGGTTTTGAGAAACGTGTTGTTACTTGTTAATATATGTGCCAACCGTGTGGACTTTGGCCATAATTAGGCTGTACCATAATTGGTTTAACCTGGCAAGTGTTTCTCGAAACTTCATTTTACACGGTTAGAACTTAGAAGTGTGAGGCTTTTGGCCATGGCAGACCCATAAGTCCACCACGATGTGAACCACACTCCCTTCTCCGGTCACAGCTCTGTATGTGAGCTTGTACTACTTCCTTCACTCGGGTTTAACACAGCATTGAAATACTGCTCTGCATTGTTTACTTCAACGCTGGCCAACTGTTTAATTCTCAGTCCAGGATTTGTCAAAGGTAAATCTATCAGTTGCCATTTCTCTAGTTTTATATTTGTTTTAATTTGTGATTCTGAGATTTCCTCATCCTGATACTGATACTAATACACTGCTAACAATATTTAATATGTAGTAGAGTAATAAATGCTGCAGCCTCAACACTGTGGGCCTGTGGACAGTTGGAATACTTTGAGATCTCAACTGATTCAAGTACCCACAGTGAGCAGGATTTATTACTCTGCTACATGTAAAATATTTATACACCCATGTTTGTTTGCAGCAAAGTGTTTTAAGAAGTTCTCGGGTAAGCCTCCATTTTCAACTCGCCGCTCCACAGTACTGAATGGCAGTTTTTGGTCTTAAGACTTGCTTATGTGGAGCCTCGTCGGTTGAAATTGTTATATGTAATTTTTTTTCTTTCTGTATATGTTTCAGGGTTTCCTCCCTAGAACGTAGTTTGTCATAGAGAGTACCCATTAAACGCTTGTACCTTTCATCTATGGACTTATTATGAGCTTAAATTGCCAAATTGTAACAGGCTTATTTGGATCTAGGGTTCGTCTTAGTATTGTTTTGGAGATAAGCCCTTTGTTTCTGTTTGAAAATGATGTTACAGGATAATCTTGAAATGTTTCCTATATTTGGTTAATTAAGTATCAAGAGCAGATCTTTGGCGTGGGCATGTAATTTGTAAAGCCCTAAATTCTTTTGCGCCAGGCTTAGCATTTGTGCTCGGCCATAATTTGCAAGGGGTTTAAATCACTTAGCTATAAGTAATTTCATTATTTATTTCAAAACTAATTAGTTTGTTTATGTTGTCTAATAGTAGCCCTTAGGGTAGCCTTAACGATTTTGTTCCGGTTCCTATTTAGTATTCGTATGCTTAACGAATATTCGGATATTTTGTATACAGTTTTGTTGGAAAATGGTTGTTAGTATTGTGAACCTGTAATGAAAGCTCAATGAAAGCTCAATGCACACTGTGTGTTATATTGTATTATGTAATTATTTGTTTAAAATTTAAACTAGGTTTATTTTGTAATTATGTCCATGGGTATTTAATTATTATCTTAAATTTTGGATTTGTTTGTCTAGATCATTTAGAGTAATCCAAGTGTAACAAGTGTACAGCACAGATTTATGTCGTTTTGGTATCTTGATTGAATGCATCTTGATTAAGATTTAGATAAGCTTCAGTTACACTGTGGTTAAAGAAATGGGTAACAATGTGTTTTTGTTTTTCCATGGGTGTGTGCAAGAAGTTGAGGGACCCTTTAGATGCAATGGTGGAGTGAAGTCATTCACTTTTGATCCAAAAAAAAGAAATCAACCCAAGCAACGCCGAACCTGCCAAGCCTAGTCCCAAGGCTGGCAATGGTCATGCCAAATAGGCTAGTCAGCGCGATTGTTAAAACCTATTTTTTATTTTAAACCGGCCAAGGCCGTCCTTTTCTCATTTTCGGCGCGGCTATTGGACGAACGAAGATGAAACCTCCACTGTGCATACGCGATTTTGGGTGTGCTTGAGCCCTCCATCTCCACCTTTGGATTAACCTTCCCTTTGTGAGGTAATTTCTTCAATTTTTTTCATGTTTTTTTCATTTTCTACATTAATTTATTTGCCTTGTCTACAATAATTTTGTAGTATGATTAGGAGGTATAACAATTGCACTAAAAGAATGCTACGTCAGTCCTCTCTATGTTGAATCATTTGTAGCTACTTCATTTCTAAAAGAATCTTTAAAAAACTTAAAATAGCTATCATATTTTGTTATTCAAAGTAATTTAATATGCTCAATGGCAAAACTTCTGATTTATTGTAAAATTCCATCTCTAAAAATCTGAAGGAACATAGTCATTTTCACAATAGAAAATGTACTATTAATCACCAGAAGCATTAAGTCAATTTGTATATACAGCACCCATGTCAATATTGTTAATGCCCGCTGACAATATATAGTCATGGGTCTTCATATGGAGAAGAAGTTCAAGATTTTGCTGCTGTAGATGAAATGATTCATGGGAAGAGTGTAACCAGTGGTTTCCAGGCTACCATGCAACACCCCGGTTTTGACCCCATTGCATTAAATGTACATGATGTATATACTGTAATGATCATGGTGTGGAGCTAAAGGCCAAGGCCCCGCCATTGATCGGTTATGCTATGTTTTGGATTTAAATTTGTCACCGATAGTATATCGGGGCATGCGGCATATATTATGTTTGTCATCATGTAAAAATATGCATCTATAATTAATTAAATGAACCCGACCAGCTACGATCGCGGCAACTAAAATGAGAAAGGGGCATGATTTTCACAAGGATAAGGATGTGGGGGAATTTGTCAAACCTTGGCCAATGGGGTAAAAATACCCATGTGTCTTCTTCCCCTGTTTTATTCCAACCACTTTCATTAAGAATTGCTGCTAGTGGTTGAGGCATTTATTGTCATTGGGAGTGGGGTGGCAGGACTGTCAGTCCTCACCCACACGCACCCTCCACCCATGGTTGACTCCACAATGGCAAAAACACTCAGGCACTTCCAATTCGCATCCTCTCGATTTTCTGTTCATCCACACGCAGAGGTAGAGCTGCTAATCTTCACGCAGGGGTCGTTGTCTATTCTTTTGTTCCCACGCACAGACTTCTTTCCGGCTTGGTCTCACGCAGCCAAGAGAGAGGAGCCGTTTCCACTACCATTCACGTTTTCCTCACGAAGGAATCGACTGTGTTTTAACCTGTAGTCGAAATTGGGTGTGGATTTCTCTCACGCGCTGTGTTTTTCCGTTATCGTTACTTGCGGAGCCAGCTGGGAGCCATTCAGCCACTATCAGCCACGATTTTCCTGTGGAAGGCCATTTACACTCAGGGACTGTGTGTAAGTTTTGCTTGCTGGTTTGTGCCTTGTGCGTATGTTTTTCCTCTGTATTTGGGAGTCTGGGTAAGTCTCCCTGGTGGCTTTGTTGCCAAGGACGAGTTGTTGTTTTCCCCATGTTGTGAGTCGTGCTCACTGATACATTTCGGGACTGTTAATTTCCCCATGTCGTGCGCTGTGTTTGCTGTTACGTTTTGGGGCTGCTGTAGATTGTTCAGAGTCATTTCCCCTGTTCAACTGTAATTCTGATTGATTGCATACATGCAATGGTTGGTCTTCGGACTGTGTAAGGAGCAAGGATGGGGGCTTAGTTTTGCTTGATAAACCTAGTGGCTGGAAACCACACAGACAGAGCTAGAGGGCTGGCCTTCTTCTCCATCACCCCTGAATAGCACTGGAAGGGAATGCAGGGCCTGAGGGACTGTGTAGCAGAGAAGGGATTGATTCCTTGTGTTGGGTGTGGGTGGGTGTCTTAGAAGTCATGCTAGTTCTGGTGTAGGTGTTCTTGGCTCTGTAATGAGCTCACCAGCTTGGCATTTAGCCTTTCCCACTCCTTAATGGCCTGATAAACCTGACCATGTTGGCTTGGTTGTCTTGTTGATGGCCTGATAAACCCAACTGTGTTGGCTTGGCTATGTTTGTGTATACTTGGCTATGTATCAGCCTGCTAGTTCCCTTATTCCTAGGAGAATCATGCCCAACTCAGGGGTGACAGCGCTGCTGAGAGATTAAGGAGCACGCTGGCCTATGGTTGGGTGGAACATTGCAGCGACGTAGCTGGTTGTGGAACGAATTCTTCATAAGATAAGTGATCTTGTCCATTTTACTTCTGCAACCATAATTTTTGTTAATGAAAATGATGAACATGTTAAATGAATGCTTGTGTGAATGCACGTTAATTCCACTGTGCAAGATAAATAACAATAGTGGTGCATGATAAACAATTGCACTGGTGCATGTTTTACTCAATGTATTTCCTTTCAGCATTCTGTTTCAGTCATTTTGTGCATGCGTATGTTCATGGGGCTCTTAGCCCGGGTGGGTTAAGTAAATGTGGTCGCGTCCTCTTCGTCGGGCGGAGGGACGGGGACGTGACATGCCATAAATTGAAATATCAATGTGGTAAAATCTTCACTCTTATATTGTGCTTACATACTTCCATTGGGTGCATTGGGAAGAATAAAACTACTACAAGATTTGTTATACAAGAGTCTACTTCTTCATCCATTGATTGTCAGTCCCAGCACATTCTAAGGCTGCTATAGTACTTTCATAACTCTGTATTGTGAGTCAAATAACTCTCATTTCCAGATCTGAATATTTAAGTAAAAGATGAAGTTTTCCCAATAGTCATCTACAGCACATTTCAGATCTCAGCCATTATAAGATTTTCTCACTGCTATCACATTGTATGGCCACATTACTTGGGTATCTCAACGTTCATTTCTAGGTCTGTCAACAGGCTGCTACAGGCATGTAAAAAACACCTTCTTACTATGTTTTTGGGTGTCTGTTTATTAGCCATTTAAATCATTGTTAATGTTATTTCCTTGCTATAATTTATGAGCATGTTATGTGAAGAATTGCCATTAAAATCTATGTTCAAGCAGTGCTACATTATTCAAACAAAAATTCAAATCAAAACAGCAGTGAGGCATTATCCGTGTTGAGTTAAAAAGCTCCTACAACCTTTCCATGTAAATCTTGGGGTTGAAAATTCCCACCAATCCTATCATAGCTCCTACATATTTGTTTGAAGAAGGATAAATCTCTAGAACTAGACTTCAACTATGGGAACAAATTGTATTAGTTTGGTTTAGTTTTATATACTGGCCGTACCACAACCATACCCAAAATCGAGGTACGTCGTACCATTTTCACCAAACGTACCCAATTTTTTTTTATGAAGTACTCGGTATGGCAACACTGTTCATGGTACGTGAGGGTACGTCTGGGTACGTACCATTGTCGTACCCAAGTACCCGGTACTGGTACATGTACCCGAACCCTAGGTACGGGTACCCATGCAACACAGTTTAACAAAATTCCCATGCCCAATGGAAACCAAAACCCCAATTAACTCAAAAAACAAATGAATATATTGGGATTTTTTTTTGTCATGTTTTTTTTTTTGACATTTTGTACACTCTAATGTTGAGTCTTTAAGTTGTGTATTTTATATAGTTGGTTGTGATATGATCCAAAACATCCCATTGTATCTATGATAACAATTATTGATGTGGGAATTGACAAGTGGCCTCATCTAAAGGAATTACCATGCCTTTCTCATAGAAATATAGTCACCCTCATTAACAATAGCTACCATAACCATTGAATATCACCCTCATCAAAATGATAATAATCTTCATTATTAATAAATGGCTTATAAATTGATTACCAACTTCATTCAACAATAGCCCCTCTCATTAACAATAAATAGCTTATGAATATACTAACACTCTAAATAGCTTATGCCGCATATTCTTTACTGTAAAATTCAAGATCAATCTTTAAATTTACATGATAGATTTAGTTTATATGTCAATAGTTATATAGTTTTCAGTTCTTAGATATGTCATTATATCATGTATTTATATTTCTAATGATATTTTATTTGTATTTATGATTGCAGTGGCTACTATGGATCATAACAATGCAGAGATACTGAGGTTCATTGGCCATTTGAGAGAGATTGGTTCAGCTTGGAGGGGTGGAGATGAGCTCCGCCGCTCCCTGTCAGATTCATTGTTATCTATTGTTGATACGATCGCAAGATCGAATGATGCGTTGTATAGAATCGCATCTTACAGGGAGAGAAAAAGGCAATAATATGCTGATGGCTTGAGTTACAAAGAGGTAAAAAAGATGAAAATAACAAAACAAGCCATCTATTCATTGTTTAGACTGCCTGGGATGGATGACATCCCGGAGATCAGTAGGCCACATATTTCTATTGAGTGGTGCACTTTTCCACCCATCAGAGACAATTGGATGGATAGGTGGTACATGGTTTTTGACATCCCCTCTCACAACAATAGGGAAGTACCGATGTACTTCCTCTGAAAATCTTATGCAGAGTTTGTGATGGGAAAACATGTCAACTATTTTTACATGTTGGGCTTCCAGGGAGTTGGTAGGGGAATGCCCCAACATTGACCCCATGCTAGGCATAGAGATTCCAATCCACAGATACCTGCACCCCGTGCCCAGCTACCGAGGGCAGACATCCCTCCTGCACATGACATGGTTGCCCAGACACGGGATGCATTTTTTACTCTAGCTGAGATGGTCTCTCAACACACGGCCACTATTGACCAGAGAGCACCCTCTTCCTCTGCTGGTGTACAACCACTAGCTTCTGGTGGTGGAGGAACATTTGTTGGTGGGGATAGACCGACATCCGATGTGCCTCGGAGCGAGTTGCATGTCTGCAAATCGTGTGGGGGACCCTGTTATGGTCCTGGACCAAGACATGGTACCAGTACGATGACTGGTGGTCAGGTAAGGACTTTGTTTTAAAACTCTGTTATTGAACTCAATTTTTAATTGTTCCATACTATATCTAACATATTAAAAGATTCGTAATATATATGCAATATTTACTCTTGCAGGAGTTTGATGCATCTCACGGGGGTGGTACTGCACCCGGTGTGGTTGTACCCGAGACCCAGAGAACCACAGTTGAGGTAATATTTAAACACTTGTCATTTTGTTATTACATGTATAATTTTATCAATGCATGTGTTAGTCTTGATTAATTTATTAAAATGTCTAATATTTACAATTTTTGAAGTTGCAGGAAGCCCACTTGGAACATGATGCTGAAGACATTAATATCAACGACATAGTCCAAGGTGGAATTTACAACTACTTAAAGAATGTAAGTACATGGGTTATGATTGAATCTTGTTCGAATTATTTAAATTTCTTACTGTACACTCCTTTATAGAGATCGCTAATGTAAATCTAATTTTTAAACTTGCAGATGCTAGACGCATCTGAAGAGGAGCACCAAATTGATGGAAGTGGTCACTCCCGTGGTGGAGATATGTCCTAGGAAGGGGTAAGTATATTACAACATGTTATTTTTTTAGTACATATTATTCCATCCATTCAAATCCATGTCTAACTATGGTAACACTTTATGAATGCAGACGTCATCACAGATCCCTGCACCACCTCTTTGGTATGGATCTCCCCATGTTACAAAAATAGATAAGGGGGTTTTTTATACCATATGAGGTCCCTCTTCCTTGAACAGAGAGGTTGTGCATGAGGATCAACCTACTCATCCCAGGGTAATGTACACACTTCCAATGGCAGTTGTTGGTTAGCTATGTATTCACTTCACAAGTGGTTTTTCTTAATGTTATTTTCGCATATTTACAGCATTAGGATGTAGAGTCATCCATACCAGACCTTAGTGGGATTGTTGATGCCACTGTCAATGCCGCATCTACAATAGGGATAAGTCACAGTGAGGTACATCTACTTGAATATTTGTAATTGTACATTTCATTTGTATTGTTTCTGGACATGCACGATGTCTAACTATTTAATCATTTGGTGAATGTAGCCATGCCCTGGTCCATTAGTGCATGCAACTGAGGTTGATGTTCAACCTACGGCTCCTCTTACTACTGAAGAGCACCAACCTCATCCCCTAGAAATGGTTTTTCCAGTGAAATGTTTATTTTTTACATAATTGATTAATACTTTCTCATTCATGTACATGTTGATAATTCTTGAGATAATTGACATATTTTTTTTTATTTGCAGAGAAGCATGGCAATGAGGCTCGCTGCAAGGTCGAGTATAGCAGAGGCACCTACACCCTCGACACCACAGGCACCTATACCCTCGACGGATGCAGTGAGTCTTTGTTTTATTTACAGTTGAGTCATATTTTAAATTTTCAAACTTTGTTATTGATGGACAGTACTAGCTCAGTTACCTAATCAAGAAATATTGTCATTGATTTATAGTTGCTAGAGATGCACAGTGGTCGTAGACGGAGCCAAAGAGCATTAGGGTCCGGGAAAAACAAGAGAAAGTTAGAATTTTGATGTGTTAGTCCAGGACAAATATGTATTTTTATGTACAGTCCGGAGTTAGAGTATAGGGGCACGGTCCAGGACAGATGTATTTTTGTTTGCACATTTACATCAAATATGTTTTTGATACATGTACATTGACAGGCCATAGATCTAGGCCTTATATTTTTGTATTATAACTTTCATGGTATAAAAAATATTTCATATCAAGGCTCTTGAGATATTCATGGTTCAGTCTTTTAAGTGTGATTATACATGTGTGGCGAAGAATGTTTCTATGTGTAATGTTCCCAATTTTTTATAGATTTTACGATTGTATGGAGATATCAGTTATAAATTTGAGAACAATGGACAATTACAATAAACTACGTAATGACAAAAACGTACATTCACTCTCATTCTTGATCATCCAGAAAACATTCCAATCATAATCATGTGTCTATAGGAAAAAGCTTTGTTAGGAGGCAATATACATTTCACTTTGGATTTGTTCTTTGGTTTCCACATGTTCTTGTGTCAATCTATTGTATTGAATTGTGAGGATTATCTATTACTTATGAATGCACTATGTCAAAAGAAAAAACTATTATATTTAAAGGTTTCAATGATCTCAATACATGCACACTAAAGTCAAAGTTCTTGCTCGTGTAATTTAATAAATATAAGTGCAATATACAATATATTTCAAGGTTTCAATGAACTCACTACTTGCACACCAATTGGATATATCTAATTAAAAATTGTGAGTTTGGATTCATTAAATTACAAGTTAAGTCAATGCTCAAGTGTAATTTAATAAAACTAAGTGCAATACATGCTTTACATTTCATCAATAACAAACAACACTATTCAACAAACCTCATGCACCCAATGACTAATCACTTAGCATTAAAGGAACTACAATAGAATTCAAAGACTGAGAACCAACTTTGTGAATCAACATGATTTGAAGCATAAGTCCATTGGATTTGAAAAAGTTCAGTTCGACATTAGATTGATTCTGAATTGAGTTGTGACAGTAAGATAAGATTAGGGTTAGGATTAGGGTTTCCTTGGTAGGGTTATGGTAATGGGACATGCATGTTAAACAATAAACCCTAGTTAGGGATAGGGTTTTCCAAGTTTGGCCTTCGTTGGCATGAAATGCATTGTCCAGCTTTGGCTCTCATTGGCGTGACTGTATTGTCCCTACTTAGCGAAACCCTAGCTTCAGAAACCATCATAGATGGAGGTCACCATGCAATGGACAGGAGGGAGAGGGCCCCCCCTAGCTAAAATTCCACGTCACGAATCCAACGGAATCGACGGTTCGTTGATCGGAGGCTTGAGCATCGATCTATGGTGAGTTGCAGGTCACCTCCAGATACCGTTTAGGGACACCTGGTGGACTTGGGCCCAGTACGCAAAAAACCTCACGGAGCGGCAAGTTTGAATTCTGTCAACTCCTGCTAGTGTGTTTGGGCATGGAAAATATGGCAATGCCAACCGCATCCCCACCATCCATGGCTTTCCAGCTTTGGCCCTCGTTGGAGTGACTGCATTGTCCCCTACTGAGCGAAACCCTAGCTTCAAAAACCACCGTAGACGGAGGTCACCGGGAAATGGACAGGAGGGAGAGGCGCCCCCCTAGCTAAAATCCCACGTCACGAATCCAACGGAATTGACGGTTTGTCAATCAGAGGCTCGAGCATCGATCTATGGCGAGTTGCAGGTCACCTCCAGATACCATTCAGGGACACCTGGTGGACTTGGGCCCGGTGCGCAAAAAACCTCACGGAGCGGAAATTTTGAATTCTGTCAACTCCTGCTAGTGTGTTTGGGCATGGGAAATATGGCAATGCCAACCGCATCCCCACCATCCGTGGATTTCTAGCTTTGGCCCTTGTTGGCGTGACTGCATTGTCCCCTACTGAGCAAAACCCTAACTTCAAAAACCACCATAGACGGAGGTCACCGGGCAATGGATAGGAGGGAGAGACCCCCCACTATCTAAAATCCCACGTCACGAATCCAATGAAATTGAAGGTTCGTCGATCGGAGGCCCGAGGTATCTAAAGGGAATTATCCCATAATAGATATTATATTGTTGAAGGAATGAAAGAACCCTATTACTCATAATGATGAATGATGAAGGTGATGAAGATGATGTTGATGATGAGGATGATGATGAGGATGAGGATGAGGATGAGGATGATGATGTTCATGATGTTGTTGGAGATGACGATGATGATGATGTTGATGGTGATGATGAGGATGATGATGATGATGTTCATGAGGTTGATGGTGATGATGATGATGTTCATGATGTTGATGGTGAGGATGGTGATGAGGATGATGTTCATGGTGTTGATGGTGATGATGATGATGAGGATGATGATGATGAATGATGATGATGATGTTCATGATGATTGCTTTAGTTTATTGTTCAGTCACATTTTTCAACTCTCATATCTATAGTCAATCAAAATAGATTTTTGGTACATAAACACATGAAATTACCATTCATAGATTGACAATTCCAATAGGTATTTGATACTTAAACATGATCCCTAGTTGTTCTTTGGGTCTCTTCATCTTTTGTTACTCTCTAGGATGTGATAGACCTCCATTTTGACCATAACACCTAGTTGAAGGGTTTGGGTGAATGAAAGTTAATGATGGTCTCTCAGAACATGTCAATGGAAATACAAACATGGAAAACCAACAATCTATTGTCTTGGAGGGACGATTCAAGGTATTTACACAATAAATTTGAATATGTTGAAAGAAGATGAAATGTAGAAAATTGAATAAGCTTTCAAAATATATAATTCCTATCTATGGATAGTTTGTATGAACACATGAAATTCAAGTTTTTTAAGCAATATGTTGTTTTTTTGGGAAATTATATTGCATTGTTTTCTCATCGGTGCAAGTGACTTAAATGATGGGATTTCTTAACAAAATTTTGAACAATTACAAAGAAGGGCTTGTCTTCGTACACATCGATTGTTTATAAACAACATATCTTTACTTAGGCATGTGAAATTTGGCATGTTCATTAACTTGACATACAAGAGAACTTTTGGCATATTTATAAACAACATTATGGAGAATTTTGCATATCAAGAACACAAAATTGACATATTCATAAGAAACATACATGGGGAAATTTAAATTATGATACATACCTCATCATGCTAGATCCCACCTATTATCATACAATCAAGCCCTCCGGATCATCTCTTATAACAATGGTCTCCATTAGTCTCTCGTGCTTTGTATCCGGTAAGAAGTAGCGTACCTTCGATGAAATTTGGCTAGGCATTGTTCGTACCTGGAGGTTTGTACCAATGATTAAGTTGGTAAAGTGATACACACTTGCACCTAGTTTGTAATCCCTGTAAACATATCCACTCTTATTTCTTGCATTGTTGTCATGTGTAAGGTATTCACCTTTAACAACCATAGACCCAGTGGGGAAGTGGTTTTTTTCATCATCAGTCATGGACATAATGAGGGTTTGCTTTCCCTCTATATAGCGTGCCAACCAGTAATCACCACCCCATTCACTATCTTTTGAGGAAACCACTGCATATATGTGTCATGCATAGTATGATTGTAGGTATATGATCAAATATTTTTCGTGTGATACAAGGCCATTAATGTGAGTTTCAAGACTACGTAAATTTAACAAAAAAATGTTAAGGAAATGCATCATACCAGGTTGTACAAGGTCTGATACATGATCAAAATTTATAGAAATAGACGATTGGTCTTCTTCCAATGGAGTTAACTCAACAATTGCACGCTGATCAAGTGGAAGTGATATGCGATCCCATCCATCAACCCAATCCAATGATTCACACACATCCCAGTCACCATCACAGTAAGGCGGGAAAGAACAAGCGAGTTTTCTGGTCCAAATTTCAAATACTGGGTTATCAGAACTTTGAAATGAATGAAAGCCACGAGTTCCAGGAATAATCTTGCAATCCCATGCATGTGAATGATCTATGTTTACCACCTCCCAAAAAAATCTCTCCACATGTCTCTTTCTTGTGGATTCTGCTCGCGTAGCTGATTCCTCTCCCATTACTGATGTGCACCACCTCACTATAGATTGAGCATTTCGAATAGTAGATATTGTAGATAATTTCAATTCCTCTCTTCGTAGGGCTATTTTGATACATGCTCTGGCTCCATCATGCTCTCCTTTACCATGCCTAGTCTCAAAATAGTTTCACATATGTGGAACTTTGTAGTTTTTATGCAATGAACACAACCATTGAAATATACGTGCATTTTTGAACTGACCAGCACATCCATCATACCAAATCCAGTGTTGATCCATCTGTATGTTCCTACCCTTCAAATGATCATAGAACATGATGAAGCAATGACGTACATAGTGGAAGTCATGGCACCTATCATCACTTATGTAGAAGTGATATTCCTTTAGAATTTCTCTTTGCTCTTCACTACTATTTGGGACATGCCTATATGTGATATGCACCATCAAGGAAACCTGCTCAGAGTGATAATACTAACTTTGGATCTCATTTTGAGGTTGCAGAGTGTAGTTTTCGAAAAAATCAACAACTGAAAGTATAGTACCACGAGGAAATGTATCTCTGCATATTCTAAACTTCTCATCCTGCCATCGTGCCAAGTGGACATGCTGAACATATTGACGTGTGTTGTACAGGATTACACACCTAATAACCATAGGTCTGGGGTTACCAACATACTCAATTAACTTGCAGACAATTGACTTCTAGAGTGCAGTAAAGGAAATAGGAGGACGAGAAAGACTTACTCAATTAATGAAGGTCGATCCTTGCTAGTCCTCTTCCGTTCTGCTTCTTCTCCAAAGTCTTCAAGGTTGCTCCTCTTTCACCTGTTAAGAGTCAATCTTCCAGATACAAGATGATTCATATATATATAAGCAGGTTAGATAAATCATATATAAAATGCAGAAACATAAACATTTATCAAAACAAGATACATGAAACACATATGGAAGAAGGATTCTCTTTATTGTCAACAATGGAAAGAGTTCATATTACAACCCAACGTTTGAGACAAGGACTCCTCTGCAACCAAAGGATTCTGAGTTCCACTGCTCCAAAGACTTATGTATAGAATCCACCAGCATAACTTTGCTCTCCAAGTGTATGTATCAAACACCCTCCCTAAGGCCTGTATTTATATGGAGGAAATAAGGAAGTTTCGAAGGTTGAGGAGGTTGAGACAGTTAAGAGGATTAAGGTAAATGGCTTAACTAATCTTAGATCATCGCGTGTTTTTATTTTTAAATGTTAAGGGACATATGTGTGGGTATGTAGAAGGACAACCTGTGAATGATCCGCGAGTTTCTATAAGAGCAACCCGTGAATACATCCATTCGTGACTTGCAGCAACCGACACTCGTGAATGATGCGCGAGTTGCATATATGGAGAGTCACGAATACAAATTAACATAGCAAAATGGAAAAGTAACCAGCTGGATGGGGGAGGAATGTATTGTATAGTAAGCTAATATATAGTGTTTTGGGAAAACCTCTATCCATAGATGTCCTTTTGTGTGCCAACATGAGGGATGTCGACACTCGGACGGAGAGGTGCCATTCAGGTGTATAATAGATGCCCCCTAATGTGTGAGGTCAGAGGGAAACGATGGCCAAAATACATTATAATATTTAGCTTTGGAGAACTCAGAAATCCAATGGAGCAGAGAGAGTACCTGAAACAAATACATAGTAATGTCATATACAAAATTACATCTGAGGATGCTATGTTCAATTTACTGGAACATTAGCTCCTTTACAATATTTGAGTACATCATATGATATGGGTAGAAAACCACGTATATTACAAAGTTGGATGGAAGCCACAATATACAATAATGATGAGTCTTCAAAGATCTGGAAGCTATGTAGATGAATAGAACATAATCTTGCACAACTTAGGCCATAGGTGAGGAACTAAGGTCTTCATAAAGGATCCCAAAGAACCAGTACAATCCAAGCCATGTGAATAAGGGTAAGCTAAAGTCGAACATGCAGAGGATTCAACAGTTTGTCAACCAATAGGTGATAATTGACAACTAAAGCAAAGGAATTCACCAATGAGTAAAGTGAATAGTGAGGTACGATCATCAAAAACTCTAGGTCTTCGTCATCAGGGAGTACTGAAACAGAACCATGCCGTGATAAGGAAGGAAATGGATCCTCCAACGGATCACAAGAGTGACTAGGAACTGGGCAAAATAAGGGAGACACAAATAGATAACAGATATAACAATGATGGGATCAGGATATAGATCAGACATTGGGAAGAGTCCTTGAACAGTGAACACAACATAGAGAAGACCCAAGGCAGCGTATAACTTATAGATAGAACAACTAGACCTATCTGTCATGTAGGAGACATGATCAGATTCCCCAGGTATAATGGACAAGAGGAGGAGTAAGAAACTAAAAGTGATAGCTGAACACAAGTGGACACTGAAACATGGATATCGGAAAGCAAAGAGTGCTATGTTCAAGGATGACATGCTGCCATTACTGAAAACAAGAGAAAACTTCTTCTTTACCTTCCCTGTTAAATTTTAATGAGTCCAGGAAAGTAATCTCGGTTCCCTCTTCATTTTTTAACAAGCTTGAAGAGATGGGAAAATAATGATTGATAGTGTCACTGATTCGTGGATTTAATGAGCCTAAACTAGTACATGCTCAGTTGGTGTTTTCACATTTAGAGAGTCTGAAAACACCAAAGAAGACTCCAGGGGGGTCCTTTTTCGTCCAATGTAGTCTCCTGAGGCCGAAAAAGTATAAAACAAACCACAAAAGAACTCTCTTAACTTCTGAAGAAGAAAAGGTGAACCTTTTTCATACTTAGTCAGGGAGGTCCGAAAAAGGTTAAATTACCACCCACCCAACGCTCCTTCCAAAACATCATAAAATAGATTGAGTTTTACGAGTGTGAAGGAAAGCAAGATCACTCAGAAAGATCCATTTGGTTATGAGAAATGGGGCTTACAACAATAAACTCATTGCTTTGTTTAGTGTTTAATGAGCATGACAAAGACACAAAGTACACTCGAAATCGTTTTCATGTTTGGGTCCAGAGCACGAAAAAGAGAAAAATAAGCTCAAAACGGGTGTTCCTTTTCCGTAAATTTAGTCCCTCATATCCGGAAAAGTGATAAACCTATGCCTGAGAATACTCTTCTCAATTCAAAAGAAAAGAGAGTGATCCTTTCTCGTATTATTCCGCATGGTCCGAGAAAGAGATAACCTACCACCAATGCAGATGCCCATTCACATATTCTTAACGAGCTTGAACGGACGAGATAACTCGGCAGTCAAGTCTGTTTTGGAGGAGTCAGACCTGGGCCTAAAGAAACTCCATAAGGGCAGGGAGTTTTATAAAGGGATAGCTTGTAAAAAGAGATTCAGAACAAGCTCTATTTGGCGTGAAAAATAGCTAAGAGGAACCCCTGAACCTGAAACAGTGGCGGCATGAGCATCAAAGGATGAAAAAGGTATATAAAGATGATACTTATGAAATAAGGGCCCTAGCCACGGAAGAACAATGGTAGAGACAAGGGACTAATGGCTTAGAATACCATAGTCTGTGGCAAAATGTTGAATACTAAGGTTAATGTGGAGTGAAAAGATGCCAACATGTGTTGGAAATAGCAAAACCACCCGATTGGAGCAACAACACTTTATAAAAAGTGATAAACCTGTTTCAAGGCACAAAGAGGGTGATATTAGTTAATTGGCATTTCAAACTATAGGAAAAAGACCCACTTTATGAAATATAATTTCTATAAATAGCTTGAAAATTAAGACAAACTCACCATTTGAACTTTTGAGCCAAAAAAAACAAAGTTTACCCTCTACCGTTGATTGATCATTGTGGACAATTGAACCGTTGAAATCAGAATCCGTCAGCTTCAAATAATTCTACACCCTAAGCTCGTCAAATTGATCCAAACAAATATTAGGTTTAAATGTGAATTCAGTATTAAACAACACCCAAAACTATGGCAGTGCGCATTCGCGGGTTGCTAAGAGGGAAACTGGCGAATACGCGTTATATTCGCGGGTTTCCTAACTAGACAGCCGCGAATGATCCACGACCTGCGTAAATAGACAGTCGCGAATAATGCGCAGTGGGCAAAAACTTAAAAATATGCAAGAGTTTTTAAATTTTGACATGGAAATACTGAATTCAATTGCTTGTATTTGCCAGGTAAAATATGGTTCTGGAGTGGAGGGAAAGGGAGCACGAAATAATGGATCATGCGGCGCTCCAAAGTGCGCCCACCGTACAAGCATTGAGGACTAGTGGGCTGCTGAAATTCTTTTGTATATCACCCATGCGGGCCAATGTTCGCATACTGGAGTTCATGGTCAATTATTGGGATCATGATATGGGGATGTTCAATCTTCAAGGTGAGACCTTAGAGCTTACCATGGAAGACATATATTTCATTACCGGGTTGTCACGATGAGGAGCACCAGTGCACTTGGAGGGAACTAGCAGGGGCGGTGACCCCTTAAGTGTCCAAAACTATATAGACATATTCTGTACACCGGGTACTCAGAAGAAAGGAAGCATCGTTCTAATTGCAGACATCCAGGATTTTACTCTCCAAGTATTAGCTAGTACCATTGTGAGACTTACAGGATCAACAGGGTTACATATGGCCACCAGGAACCAAATGAGGGTGGAAGTTGACTATTTTAGAGGTGCTCTCTATGATTGGTGCTCAGGAGTTGCCCCCATTATGAGGAGGCAATTATCCGACTGCAAGAGAGGAAGACGCAAGAATTTTGGCTATGCAAGTATATTAGTGGCATTCTTCTTTGAGAGAGTACCAGCCATGAGCCCTGCTATACCGCTACAGGTCAGATCTCCACATCATCCAAGGCTGAGCTGGTGGGGAGACATCTTCCTCCGTCAAGGAGGAGGAAACATAGTACATAGCGTATATGATGCTGACTTTTATACTTGGTGGGAACGACAGCTGGCGGCGCTGGAGCAGTTCCCATACGCCGGAATGGACTTCTGAGGTGACCCTGACCTTGTCCTCCCTCTAGGAGGAGCATGGGGAGAGATAGGTAAGTAATTTTTAATTTTTTTATCATTATCAAATTTTTATGAATTTTTCAAATGATATATATATACATATGTACAAGTCTTAATCCTATTCATGTGTCAAAATGCAAATATTGGACCAGTCCGCCCTGAAGGGCACCCTCGTATGTTCGTGCATCCTGTCGTGGGTGAGGATCAGGGACTGATCAGAGTACTAGAGGGAAAGCTAGCCAGGCTAACCCAACGAGTACCGACCATATGGATATGGCATATCCCTGTAGCCATGTAGGAGTTCGTAGTTGGGGTTCCACTGGTTTGGCTACGTCTTTTCATACGAGGGGCGAGAGTAGTGCTCATATATAGAGATGCGGTGGAGGCTACCAAATCCGAGGAGGCTGAGGAAGCTAGGATGCATAGAGATCACGGGGACCAAGGTGGTCCTAGTGGCTAGGGCGGTCCAGCTTAGACCTAGGGCATTTTGATGGACTATGATCCACATTTTTATATATTTTATATATGATGGGATTTACGGATTAGACTCGACCTATCTACAGACAGATATTTTACATATATATA
>LPNX010804746.1:110324-121332 GCA_001517045.1 Pseudotsuga menziesii
TTAGCATATGCATCATTCAATGAATTTTGGTTTCGTGGAATATGATTGAAAGTAATAACCTCAAAATGTATTTCCAATAAACGAATTTGCATGAACTGACGTAACAAGATAGGATTTCGTACCTGATAAGCTCGATTGAGTTGGGAAACTACCAACTAAGAATCCAAACGGACCTCAAGCTGGGTGATGCCACGTGACAAAGCATCCCATAGGAGCTCAATTATAGCCCTATACTCAGCAACATTATTAGAAGCAGGACCTAGACAAGCGCCTCCCGCGGCAACAAGCTGTCCTGAGGGAGAATAGATAACCCATGCTGCCGAAGCCAAGTTACAAGTGTGATGGCTGGCACCATCTGCGAAACCTATATACATTTCGGAAGGCATCTGCAACAACCAGCAGATAATATAAAAAACAAAACTGACAACCTAATGTACATAAAAAATACATACACTAAAATACAAGAAAAAGTGCTTAAGCCTAAGCATAGTACTTCTTCAGGTAGAGCCCATTTCTAGGCTCACGTAGCTTATTCCCATCATAATCAACTAATTCATATGTGTCCTTACTTAATACCTTCGACATGACATAGGGTCCTAACCACATAGCCTTGAATTTTCCTGCCCCTAGAGGTTCTTTATCTTGGTCCCAAAGCAAGACAAGTTCCCCCTTAGAGAAAACCCTAGGTTTGACTGTTTTATCATATTGAGATTTAACCCTATTTTTATGAGCCTGATTAGCAGTCAACACATCTCTCCATTGTTCATCAAGGTGTTCTAAATGTACCAAACGTTCCTCAAGCTCAGTCGTATAAGGTAACACATGAATGGCTATATTCAAAGACGAGATTTCGCATTCAATCGGAGTAACTGCTTCCACCCCGTGAACGAGTTGGAAAGGGGAATAACCCATGGCAGTCTTGACATTAGTTCTATAAACCTAAAGAGCAAGATATAACATGATGTGCCAATTAGAACGGGATGCATCAATTGTCCGCTTAAGGATAGTTTTTAAAGTCTTGTTGATAGCCTCAACCTGACCATTTGCTTGTGGATGGTATGGAGAAGAATGTTCTTGTCTAAATCCGAGCATAGTAGTCAGTTCCGTCATCATGTTATTTTGAAAATGACTGCCATGGTTAATGACAATCACTTTGGGAATACCAAACCATGCAATAATTTGATTGAAAACAAAGAAAGCTGTTGTTTCCCCATTGTCTTTGAAAGTAGGCATTGCCTCTGCCCATTTCGTAAAATAGTCAACAGCGACAATGATGTATTATGCCTCCCAGCCAAAACTGGGTTGCATGTCACATAATCAATCCCCTATTTCATGAAGGGGCCTGCCAAGACAATGGGAAATAACGGAGCAGGATGCGACCGCATCTTCCTGGTGTAAAGCTGACATGGATGACAGCGCTTCACTGCTTCTACACAATCTTTAAAGATCGTGGGCTAGAAATAACCGGCACGCAATATCTTCTAGGCCGTTGCTTACCCAGATAAATGACCCCCACATGCTTTACTATGGGAATCATTTAGGACAATCTCCACTTCCTCATGAGTAAGGCAGTGACGCAAGATGGAATCTACCCCTCGTCAATATAATGTATCTCCTATAATGAGGTAGTTCTTGGCATGAAGGCATACCTTACGTTGTTCCTCCCTAGAGGAAGTGGCAAGATACTTCAAAGTCTGGAGATATATAAGAATATCTCCGTACCAAGGATTAGAGGTGGCTATCAAGAAGATGTGCTCATCTGGGAATGAGTCATCCTCAATCGCTACATTTTCTTCAGTGGGAAATTCTACTATAAGCTCAGCAAAAACTAAGGACTTCTTAGACTTAGCGAACTGGAAATTCAAGTCAAACTCCTGGAGAATGACTATCCATTTGTTAAATTTCCCCCCAACAATCCATTAGTATAAAACATATTGGAATGGATTCACATCCACCACTACTGTGGTGGTCCTCAGTAAAATGTAGTGATGTAACCTCTGCACGGCATAGACAGCTGCTAAGGATAATTTCTCGACGTGGGAGTGTTTAAGCTTAGGTCCGGCCAAAGCATGGCTAAGATAGTAAATGACATGCTCAACGAGCTTATCGTCCTCCTGGACTAGTACTACCCCAATGGTCGACTCTGACGCGGCCAGATATAATATGAAATCCCTAGAATAATCTGGTGGACGTAATAAAGGTGCCGACAACAAACCTTTTTTCAATGCCTCGAACGCAAGTTGTGCGGTTTCATCCCATACAAATGGAGTGTCTTGTTTGAGCAAGCGCATGAAACCTTTAGTTATCTTGGTATAATTAACGATAAAACATCGAAGAAAGTTAGACTTTCCTTGCAGGCTTTGAAGTTGCCTGAGAGAACGAGGAGGAGGCAGATTTACAATGGCCTCAACTTTCAAAGGATCCACCTGGATGCCTCTACTAGAGACAATAAATCCGAGTAATCTTCCTGACTGGATGCAGAAAATACACTTGTGGGGATTCAAGCGAATTTTATAATATCTGCATCTTTCAAAGATCAACCTTAAATGATCTGGATGTTGGATCCTCTTGCGAGAATGTGAGGGAAGATCATCAAGGTATGGTTCGACAATGGCTTTTATGTCATGAAAAGCAAAGTTCATAGCCCGTTGAAAGGTAGCCCCAACATTTTTCAATCCAAAGGGAATTTTCTTATACGCAAATGTACCCCAAGGGAAAATGAAAGCAGTTTTATGTTGGTCTTCCGGTTTGATTTGGATTTGATTGTAGCCGGAGAAACCATCCATAAACGAAAACACCTCACTTCCCACACATGCATCTATGATCTGGTCAATAAATGGTGTGGGGTAGTTGTCCTTAGGACAGGCTTTATTGAGGTCTCTAAAGTCTGTACAAATGCGAATAGTCCCTTGATTTTTATCAACAGGAACAGGGTTGGACACCCATTCAGTCAAAGCTATGGGATATATAAAACCAGCTTTCAACAGCTTTTCAACTTCTTCCTTCACAGCCGCCGCTTTACGCGAGTTCACGGGTCTTAATTTTTGTCGAACTGGCTTGGCATCAGGATAGGTTCGGATTTCATGTTCAACAATAGATCGATCTATGCCTGGCATCTCCTCATATGACTAGGCAAATATATCGCGGAATTCCTTAAAAAGGGCAGTGTAGATAGCAATCTCCTCGGGAGAGCAGTTTGCACCTATATAGATGTTTTCCACGACATCTGGATTCACAAAGATGTTAATAGGTATAGTGGTGGAAATGTTTGACATATTCCCCTCGGCAAACACTCCTTCCCTAGGCAAAGGGTTGAGAGGTATATCAACATCTTTTGACTGTCTCATGTGAAACTCTTGGTTTTCTATCCTGCTTAGTTCTGGAAGAAAATAGGATCGATGATGAAGATCCTCACAAATCTTATCACGTCCACTCATGGCTTCCAGAATAGATTCATCGAAAGGTAGAACTGTGTCTAAGCAATATATAGAATGTGAAGAGTTTTCTGCCCATGCAGGCAAATAGACTTCTTCCAGATCATTCGAGACTGTTAGAGGATCTGGAATGGGATCAACAGTAGCTTGAGTGATAGCTTGATAAGCCACCTCCACTGCCGATAAGGGCACTTCTAGTTCATGGAGAGTTGGGAGGACCCAAGAATTAGTCCTATCGACAACCGTAGCGATGGACTTCCCCACACTAGTAGAACCAATGTAATTAACCGGGGCTGAAAGATCAAATGTGCCCATCAGTGATGTGTACATTCCAGCCCCCAAGCTCTGTGCAGCAGGTTTGACCTGATCAACCAATGGCACAACGGACTCATTGGACTCTAAATGGCCTTTTCGAGTAAAATCAAGTTGATCAATAGTAACCAACTTCCCATCATGTGGAAAAACCACTACACGAAGAAGGACCGACGCAATAGCGGACATAGCATAAGTCCAACTCCTTCCCAGAAGCAGATTGTAGTCCAAAGGAGCATCAACCACTTCTACTTCAACAGACACTGCTTTGCCTGCCAACTTAATCTCGAAAGCTGGTAGGATACCATGCGGACGGAAGGATCTTCCATCAAAAGCAGTAAGCAAAGTGTTTGATGGGACCAGCTCTGGGGATCCAAGAGCTTTCCAACAGGTCAAGGACATAACACATGTAGAGGCCCCCTCATCAACAACTGCCCTTCCAATGGTCTTACCACCATGGACGACATCTATTGATAGGGCTACATGGTAAGGGAGGCGAATTTTAACATTAGACAAATGAAATTTCACCATGAGACTCGAAGAGTACATGCTGCCTAAAGCTGCTAAGAGGGCATCCCGCTGAGCGAGACAACTCTGTAACACCTCTAAAGCTGACATTGCACAAAGGGTTTGAGCTAATTCTTCAACCACGAAGTAGTTTGAAGCAGCCATAACATTAGGGTTATGCAAGGTCTTCTTGAAGACACCTTTTGGTATCTTCGGCATAGTTTCAGCAGGTTTCTCTATTGTGAGAGGGTTCAAAGTTTCACCTACAGCTTTAACCTTCTCAGAAGTCTCAGTCTCATAATTTTTGTTCCTTGTCTGCAAAAAAGTTGAAGATCTAACCATTTTGATATAGTTTGGGTCAGGGGCAGTTTGAGTGCCCCCTGCTACGTTAGAGGCTGAAGCAGTGTTCTGTCCTTGGGGAAAAGGATCCTTCAGGACAGCCGGTTGTTGAGCTTTAAGCAGCTTCTGGGCTTGATCCATAAGGGGACAAAGGTGAGTAAGGTGATCCTCTTGGCACAAATTACAAGGGAACTTGACCTTCTTCTTTTATTTTTTGCCCCCATCAGCATTGTTTGTGGGATTTGGCTTGTTTTGGTTTCCCTCTCCCTTCTTACCTTTCTTTTTCTTCCCGTCGGGCTGCTGATTTCCCTTCTGAGAGGTTTGTGCAAAAACATTTGCACTCTAGGGGGAGGGGGCAGCCTTTGCCGCCTCCACCGTAGACTGTTTGACAGACAAATGGTGAAGTTGTTTAGTCAAATACTCTACGGTGGGAGAGTTAACGGATCCAACCACACCATCGGCATGGGGTCCAGGCTTAGGCTTCTCCGCCTCGTGCGAAGGCCTCGGTGCCTCAGGGATGATCTCATATAAGATCCCAGATTATGAATAAATCAAATCCAATTGTTGGGCCCTGAGTATGGCTTCTTCTTCATTCGTTACTCCTGATGTGGAAACATCCTTAGATATGTATGGAAATAGTGATTTAAGGAACCACTCTAACAGAAACTTAGGAGGAATGGTGGCTTTGATAAGGTTCTTTCGCCTCCTCCAATCTTGGATATGATCCGAGATGTGGGTAGCCTTGTTTTGTCTAAAAGTAGACAACAAGTCTGTTCCGAAATCATATCGGACCGGAAGCTGAAAGTGGCTGAGAAAATCACTAGCCAAGTCCCAGAAACTACTCAAAGCAGCAGAAGGTAGTTCAATATACCATTTTGCCATAGTACCTATCAAGGTCCTCTGGAACAGCCTCAACCTCACTGAATCTTCATTCGGCGAATTTGAAGAACACCATAAATGGAAAGTGGTGGCATGAGCCCTAGGATCTTCACCAGTTTTACCTTCGAACTTAGGGATGTCCGATAGCAATTTGGTGGGAACAGGCGACCACAAGGGGTCATGCCTCACCGGGTCATTCATCAATTTTGACAAATCTGGCAAGTTTAGGGTTGCTAGGAAAGGAAGTTTGGGCCGAACCGGGGTAGTAAATGTGCCAACTTGGGGATTTGAGGGACCTGCCCCCGAATGCCCATGGGTAAAAGTGGGGTTGCCCCCTGACACTGGTTGTGAAGTGGGAAGGTTGCTCTGAAACGGATTCCATCTGTAAGCCACAAGATTATGTGTGGGAGGTGCAGTGTAAGAAGTTCGTGCCATCCCCATAGAAGTAGGGGTCTGAAAGATAGGAGCAGGTATCCCTCCGCTAAACAACGAAAAGGGAGAGCTCGTGTATGGGACCGAAATAGGGGTTTGGAAGCTCTGCCCATAAGAGGTGTTGCTCCCAAACTGCACTCCTACATAGGAAGGAGATGGACCTACGTATGGACTGGATGGGGGAATGTGCCCCCCATTCCAAGGAAATCCTTGGACATATGCCGAGGATCCTACCGGACCACTCTGGGTAGTATAGGGAAAGGAAGAAGGAATGGTAGGTATACTGGGGATCCCAGTAACCATGTCACCAGAAGTACCTCCTAGGTTTGAGTGAACCGGTGGTTGAACCACCCGACTTGCTGGAGTCAAGGGTGTAGAAGGTAAACTAGATCTAGGGGCACTTACCAGGGGAGGTAGTACCCCTTCAACCGGAAGGGTTGAGGTGAATACAAAAGGAATTTCTTCCACAGAAGATATGATTCTACCCATAGGTACACCTAATACTGGTGAATCAAAAGGTCTAACCTGAACGATCACATGATCGTTTAAATCAGTTAAGGGGGTGTTAAAGTTTCTTGCAAACTCATCAGTCTGCAATTCTTCTATCTCAACTGTGTCAAGATCAAAACGGTTAGCAATGAGTTTTGGTTCACCAAGAACTTCACTTATTCCTACAGGTTCAAATGAACCGTCTGTGTCTAATCTCCGCCTTTGGGGTAAAGGTGGAGGCTTCAATGTGGTGAGAGGAGGAAGGTTTCTCAACCTTCTTGACCTTCTAAGAGGTTGGTCCTCCAGAATTAAAAATTTAACAAATCACACCCTAAGGCCAACTAAACACAGACAAAACCACAGAGCATACACTATAAAATTCCTAAAGTCTCAAGCAATCAAACCAGGGTAAAAGATATACTTTCCTGAAGAAAGCTGATGAACGATTACTTGGCGTCCTTGAAGTGGTTCTTAGGCACAAGCGGAGGAATCACCCACCACCCCCCTACACTTTCTACAAGGGTTACCTTCCAAGCCCGTTCAAGGTGAACCAGAAATAACCTTCCGGTTTACCTAGGTATGAACCCTAAAAGACAAGAGACTAAATGCTACCTTGGCAATACCAACAGTCTAGGGGGACAGTCGCAAGCCGAACTCGTACGCATGGGCAGGGTAGCTGAGCCCGAAACTCTGTCTAGGACAGAATCCCCAGATGCGTAAAAGTCCTGAGTTACACTTTGACAAGGATTCAGAGGGTTATCTCCTCTGTCCAAGCCTCCACGCGGCCTAGTGCTTAACTCCCGTTTGAGAGGAGCTTCCCAGATACAGTCAATAAAGTCAAGGATTTACCTAAAGAAAGGTCCACTACGTCTGAGTTTTATAACTTGCGGGAAGTTTACACTTCCTAGCCCACAAGTCTAGCCTAAGCTAGTAGGTGAAAGGCCCCTAAAAAACAAAACTTACTAGTAAATTTTAATTTATGCGTTCATTTTAAAGGGCTGTTCTTTACTCAAGAGAAAATGGAGTGGTATACTTTATGATGTTTTGACTCAAATAAGAAATAAATGAAAATAAAGGTGTATTCAAAGAAAAATTACCATTATAAAAACAAACTTCTTTTTCTTTTCTTGCAAATATATATTGATGAATTGAAAGCATCGATAAGGGAAACTAAGCCTATATTTTTTGTAGTTTTTGAGATAATATTTTTAAATTGAAATAAACACTACTAATGCAAAAAACAAAATGCAAAAGTTTAACAATGTTTTTTTTTTTTACTTTTAAAAATACTCAAAATTATACTATGCATCTACAATGCACTATACTTGAGCAAACTTGAATCAAATAAACAGTATAAAAGCATCAAACTGAAGCAAACAGGCTGACAGAACCAAAAGACCACCAACAAAGGAAGGCTAGGAACCCTAGCTTGGGTGCAAACAATGACAAAAATCATTGTAGACTTACAAAGGCAAGAGACAACCAGCCACTGTCAGAAGACAGACTGGAAAAAAAAACAGAGCCCAAGACCCTGATCACTGATCTGGACAAAGACACCTTAACCCACAACCCAAACAGGCCAAAATACTTCAGTATGCAAACAGTAAATAATCCAAGCAAAAGAGACTCAAGGGCTTTCGAAAAAGCACAAAGTGTGATCACCTAAGGTATTTAGACAAGATACCCAGCATTCATAAGGAAAATCCACTCAGAAAACAGGGATTATACAAAGAAAAGAACAAGCAAACTTTAACTTAAAAATCCCTACTTCCAGGCATATTCGCGACTGTCTATAAGTGCAACCCGCGAATTATCGGCGACTATCCAGTCTAGCAACCCGCGAGTGCAAACTTGTATTCGCGACTGTTCAGAAGAACAACTTGCGAATGGGTATAAATTTTTTCTCAAACACAAAGAAAAATCCAAAAGACTTTCAAACACTGAGGCAAGTAAGAATTAGGATAAAAGATCACACACAGACTTCCAAGCAAAGACTGGTCAGGGGGACAGAAACAACCTACAGCAGTCCGGGCTCCCCAGCGGAGTCATTAGTTCTGTTGTACAGGATTACACACCTAATAACCATAGGTCTGGGGTTACCAACATACTCAATTAACTTGCAGACAATTGACTTCTAGAGTGCAGTAAAGGAAATAGGAGGATGAGAAAGACTTACTCAATTAACGAAGGTCAATCCTTGCTAGTCCTCTTTCGTTATACTTCTTCTCCAAAGTCTTCAAGGTTGCTCCTCTTTCACCTATCAAGAGTCACTCTTCCAGATACAAGATGATTCATATATATATAAGCAGGTTAGATAAATCATATATAAAATGAAGAAACATAAACATTTATCAAACCAAGATACATGAAACACATATGGAAGAAGGATTCTCTTTATTATCAACGATGGAAAGAGTTCAGATTACAACCCAACACCTGAGACAAGGACTCCTCTGCAACCAAAGGATTCTGAGTTCCACTGATCCAAAGAATTCTGTATAGAATCCACCAGCATAACTTTGCTCTCCAAGTGTATGTATCAAACACCCTCCCCAAGGGCTGTATTTATATGGAGGAAATAAGGAAGTTTCGAAGGTTGAGGAGGTTGAGACAGTTAAGAGGATTAAGGTAAATGGCTTAACTAATCTCAGATCATCGCGTGTTTTTATTTTTAAATGTTAAGGGACATATTCGCGGGTATGTAGAAGGACAACTTGCGAATGATCCGCGAGTTGCTATAAGAGCAACCCGCGAATACATCCATTTGCGACTTGCAGCAACCGACACTCGCGAATGATGCAGGAGTTGCATATATGGAGAGTCGCGAATACAACTTAACATAGCAAAATGGCAAAGTAACCAGCTGGATGGGGGAGGAATGTATTGTATAGTAAGCCAATCTATAGTGTTTTGGGCAAACCTCTATCCATAGATGTCCTTTGTGTGCCAACATGAGGGATTTCGGCACTCGGACGGAGAGGTACCATTCAGGTGTATAACAACGTGTCTTTTCAATAAATTCCTTGACGAAGACACTAACCTGTACCTGTTGACACAAAATGATCTCAATATCAGGTTTTTTTGTAAGTAAGGAATGAAATGGAACTGTTCTGAACATAATTTTATAGATAAATGCATGTACCTAAGATGTCACCAATTGTATTTTTTTGCTTTCTTTCCCTGGGACTATTTCATAGCTGATATATTTAAAAATTTTCATGTCTTTAACCATATTCCCAAATTCATTGCCTCCAGTCTCGTGCATACATTGGCTCAATAATGCCATTCCATCACAGTTGGAGCAAGTTCCATCCAAATAGGATTTTGCATAGTAAGTTTGCCCCTCAGGCCTATTGCACATGATACTATGAATGAATTCTCTTGATGAGGTCGGTGGTATTGTCAAGGAGCAATCCTGCACATGGTTAGTATGCAACACACGACGAATGTACAAAAATGTTTGATAGTAATATTCATATTCTACATGGTATTTAAAACAACAAGTGTTATGAAGAGTATTTATTCTAACATACCAGGGCTTACATTTCTCAAAATATCTTTTCCCCAAATTCAATTGTCTATGTTCATTCCTAAATTTCTCGTATAGTTCTGTTTGTGTTATATCAAGAAGATGCTTAATATGTGGTTCACGGTCCTTTGAACCCCTTCTCAGTTTTAGTACATCCTTCCGGTTTGAAGAAGGCCTTGTGTGATCATGCCAAAAACTTTGCACTAGTCCCTTTACTGCATCAACTAGCTTCATGGCACGACGTGGCAATCGACCAGTAAAGGCCCAAAAATCTGTCTGGGCGGTTGCGTTGAGATGTTCTCTTCTAATAGAATACCTACAGAGGGTTTTTACATTCAAATTAACTAGTTTAGATGTAGGCTTGAGAAAACCAAGGACCCTGGTGTTCTTATTCACAATTTTGCTTGTGACAACACACGACGAGCTGCATTGTGGTCCTTTGACCGTGTGTTCTTACCAATTTTACCAAAGGCATCTACTAAGCTTTTAATTATATGAGAACTTGGTCCAGAAGCCTTTATCATCTTTATCCCTAACAATTTCCTAACAATATTCATGCCCCTAGATTTTAACAATGATAAAAATAATCTACATTTATCTCCATCACATTTAGAATCAAAATATTTATTTAGTATCTGTTGAGTTTGATAAGCAATACTACGTTTAGATAGCGTACCTTCAATGGAATTGAGGAGTCCTTCATCAACTTGTATACACTTCGGAGTTCTTCGACGTGTGCTTTCTAATGGAGGTAAGGGCGTTGGATTTCTATCATCTAGTGCATCAACAATACGCTTTGGCGTTTCAGTAGCAACTTGTTGTCCTTCACTCTCTTCCTGGTAGTTGGATGGTGGAAGTCCAACATCCTCATCGATGGTTCGATTAATATTTTCTTCTTCAACAGTAGGCTCCATGTACACTGCCTCTTCATGAGCTTCATCTTGAGATGCTCCCTCTAGTGAATGCAGAATTTATTCTTGTGTTGGATTAATAGGATGAACAGCTGTATCCTCTATAATTGGATTTGGATTAGTTTCCAAAGAAAGCCTCCGATTCATCATGTCTATTCTTTTCTTTTCTTTCTCTT
>LPNX010804757.1:0-19670 GCA_001517045.1 Pseudotsuga menziesii
ATAAAACAACTGTAGAGTTTTATTGTCTAGCTTTATAATTTTCTTACCAATAGTTCACCAGGTTTAAATGCTTAGGGTTTTAAAACCTAAATTTACAGTTGGGAAATTATTATAGTATATTATAATAATTATTATTATAATAACATTCTATTAGGATATTCTTTATTTATACTAGGTCCTTTAGTAACGTTATTTAATTATAAACAATTTAAAACTAGAGCATAAATAATATGTTATTTCCATTCCGTATCTTAATATACTAGATTTTTATTTGTATGTAATTATTTATATAATTATTACTTATATAACATCATGTTATATTGTAATTATTAGAAACACAATTACTAGAAAATAATACTATTTCTTTGATGTAAATAAGAGTATTGTTTAATGTAATATATTATTATTGGTTCTTGGATTTTAATGTTTATTGAAATACCTACATAATAGTTAAATAAACTTTATATAAGATCAATATAAACACATAAACATAAAATAGTATCTATTTTAAAGGTAACAGTTTGTGAAGTAAGTTTTTCCCTGAGCTGATAACGTTATTGGAGTACAGAAATTCTGGTAAATGCATTTTTTACTACAATACAGATTACTACACAATACTGTAATTGTATTAGTTTAACTGATAAATACCTAAATCCTTTATCCATAATATATTTATTTTATACAGAAGAAAACGATTATAACTTATACTACAAGCATACTTAATCTATCTTTTTCATGTACAGTTAAAATTTTTTCCAGAGAAACAGAGTTACAGTTTTAGATTTTAATTAACAACTGTAAAAGGATAGCTGAAATAAAAGATAATAAACAGAAAGGCAATTGTAATGACTGTAAGTAGATTAGGGAACTTAGTTTAGAAGAATACTTCTTCTAAACTTTGATATACTGTGCTAGAGTACTATCTGATGGTATCAGATGTGGAAAAACACAGTAATACTAACAAGTTTTTCTACTAACATTTCAAAGTACTAACAATTTTTCAGACATTTAAATAATCATAACATTTATCTATTTATACACAGAAAGACATAAAGATATGAATGAAAAACCTGTTAAATGCTGTGGACAACAACAGCAATGGGAGGCCGTTCCTCCCTACCAAATTCCTGGAGAGCGCTCAGACAACGGCTTCTCAGGACCCCCGAGCTTGCTCTGGTCTCCCTGGATTGGAACTAGGTGCAGTAAAACAAATATAGTCTTTCAACTCTGTATCAACTCAGAACTCTTAGTCAGTTCCCTCAGTTCAAATAGCTGTAATCAGCATCAAGTTTCTACAAACATCCACTCAAGTCACTTCCTTACTGTCTTTTCCCTTTTCCTCAAATGAAATTCCTGAATAACATTCAGCTGAATGAATTCTTTCTGGAAAATAAAAACTGAGCAGCCTCAGCTCTCTTCATTGAGTACTTTTAAAGATTGCCTAGGTCTTAGTTGGGTTAACTGTCATTTAATGAGCCACCTGCTCACATTCCACTTTCTTGGGGAATCATGACCCCAAATATAGGGAAGTTGCCACCTGCAACTTAGGAAGTGCTTGAGGATGCTGCCACTTGTCCTTTGCCTCTCCACCTAGTTCCAACAACCAGTTTGACCAACAACCTCTTTTAACAGCTCTCCCATGCTGTTGTCTCCATTATTTATTTATTATTAATAAAATATTCTCAATTACACTCCATAACTGTTGACTCTGCTGAGTCATCAATCCCTACTTAGGATTAAGTTTAACATAATGTCTCAGAAAATAAAATAAAATAAATTACATAATTTTTACAAAATTGGGGTATGTGACAAATCATATCTATGACTCCGAAGGCTCCAAGACCCATTTCTACAAATACTCCGAGACCCATTTGATCAATCATATCTAATACTCCTAATACTCCAAGACCCATTTCTACAAATACTCCGAGACCCATTTGATCAATCATATCTAATACTCCTAATACTCCAAGACCCATTTTTATAACCCTTAACATTGACTAGCACCTCGACCGAGCTAATACCTCGGTCGAGGTATTAAAAAGACCTCGACCGAGGGTTTGTTAAACGCTCGGTTGAGGGCTTTACAAACCCTCGGTCGATATTTTTTTAATACCTCGACCGAGGTATTTAAATACCTCGGTTGAGGTTTATACCTCGGTCGAGGGCTTAAAAAAACAGACTTAGCCCTCATTCAAACAAATGGAAAATTTCCTGTGCCTTGAAGAGGTGTAAACCCTACCATTCCTAGCAAATAACTGGGTGGAGTTGATACGAATAGATTCACAAACGAATCTTCTATCCATTGACGTATCATACACACATTTTGGCATTCATATGATATTTATTTTTTAATTACTTCTAAAACTTATACTTAGGAAACCACACTGCAACTTCGAAGCAGCTCAAAGAAAAATCCGCAGAGTTAAAAATACACAGCCAAAAAATTCTTAAAAATTCTCACATCACATATCGACGTGTCCTCTTCAAAAGGGTATCTTTGGTTTTTGAATTTTTGAAAAAATAGAAAAAATTCCTTTACGTGGACAAATATGTGTTTAAAACGATGCTGAAATTGAATGTGGTCACTTTCGAAAAATAATAAATAATTGTATAATGCAAAAAAAATTAACAAAAAAATATGCGCATCACACTGCATTTTATGTAGATCATGCTCATATATTTATTTTTTTAAAATTATTAATGCAAGATTAAATTACTCTACGTGGACATGAGCCACTTATTAGATTCTTCAAATTTTTAAGGTCACACAGTTCATTAAATGCAAAAATTCACACATTAAATGACATCGGAATATTTTTAAAAAAATATCACTATGAAGCCAACATAATATTCTACAATTTGTTTTTTTACTGCAAGTCAAAATTCACATGGCATATATGCGTTTTGAGGGCTTCTATCTAGCACATGAGTAAAAAATCAGGTTTTCATCGCCAAATTTGGCCAAAAAGTGGTACCCATCTTCATGGAATCACCCCCCTATCCTTTTGATTTGCATTGTTATCCAAACAAAACCTATAAAAACAGTTTTTTATTTGAGGTGCATGAACACTGCTGACCCCGTAGTCTAGGTAGCATACTTTAGGGAAAACATCTCTTGGTGACCATACTGGAGAGGAAGCACAAATTCTTTCTTGGTTTGATAATGATTACATCCAGTGTTTTATGGTGAACAAGGGCTGGTTACATGCTTTAGACTACAATTTTTCACCAGCGACTTCACAAATGAAGGATCTGTTGGTGACTCCACTGGTTCAAAATGTCAAAATCCATGGAAGCCATTGTGGCTACAAGGTTTGCACCTTTCAATTTTTCAGCTGTTCTGGATTTTCCAAATAACGTGCCTACAATGGATGAATGGGGAGACTTCCTTCCAAGATTTAGATGAGATGGACATGACCATCCAGCACAACACTTGATTAAGTTTCATCAATATATGGACCACCTCGATATTCATCATGAGGATGTATTTCTGAAAATGTTTATGTATTCATTAGAAGGAAATGCCAGACAGTGGTACAAATCTCTTCCTATCTCTAGCATTTCATCAATAAAATATTTCCATGCTGCCTTTTATGTTTATTGCAAGAGGATTTATTCTACTGATCTCCTTTTAGAGGATTGTTGCGAGCAATTTAAGTTCAAGAAATATCTTAGTAATAATGATCAATATAGCCTTAATAATGAGGTTCATGAAGAAACATTTTAAAAATATGAAGTCCATGAAGCTATTCCAATTTTGTTTGAAGATCAGATTGCTGCTGATAATTTTGAGAAAATTTCTTCTTTGTCTTTAGAATGTTATCAGTCTAATCCCATTTTTGATGAATGTGATGATGATCTTGAAAAGCAAGATCTGGATATGTGTGATGTGATAGAATTAAATCAGCAGGTTCATGAAGACATTCAGTCCATTATTCATGAAAAAACATAGCCAATGCATGATAGTTAAGCATCTGATGGTAGCATGAAAGAGGAAGATTATCTTGTCAATTCTCAGAATGACATTGTTATTGATATTGTTGAAGGAACTTGTGAGCAAATTCAAGATAAATTTGATGCCTTTGATTTCCAATACATGGAAAATTTTCATTTTATATTTACAGTAGAACAAATGAAATATCATTTTATAAATGGAGTAGAAGAACAATGTCACTTTTTATATCAGTTGGAAACGCAACACAATTGGGAGGACCCAGTGGTCATTTACGTGAAGTCCTGGTTTTCAGAAAGTTTTGGTTCTTTGGAATTTAGAATCCAAGAAGAATATAAGTATGTGTTGCAAATCAAATTTCCCCTACAAATGTTAAAGTTTTCTTTGATTTGTTTTTGCATGCAAGAACTTGTTACAATCGGTTGGATGCTATCATGGATTCACTAGAAGTATGATTATGCTTGATTAGTTTGTTTCTACCAATTAGAAGTAGGATTAGGTGGAAGAATAAGTTTTCCATTCAAGCATGTAGATTCTTTTCAGTGTGTAGCAGTGTTTTGTTATTTTAGAGTTTGAGAGAATTGATAAATGAGTCCATAACCCAATGGATCAGCATCTTAATTATCAGAAATAAGGCACTGGAACTACGGTTCTTGGAAAATCTCAGGGAAATTCCATCCCCCAGTTGGAGCCAATGTTTGACCTAGGTTTGTTTTCCTGCTTAGGATAGTGTATTTCTTTGAAAAATCTTTTAAGCCTTGAGTTTCTATCTTATTTCCTTCCATCCTAAAGTTTTGGGTTTGTTTTGATTTCATGTTTTTAATACTCTAGGTATTTATAACATTTTAGCTCTTAGCTTATGCTCCTATAGTATGTTGAGTTCATTCATAATTGTTCTATGGTTTTGCAATATTCTTTATGGTTATTAGTATGAGCTAGTAGCACATGAACAATACTTAAGAAGCAGGTATGCTGCCAACTCGACAAAGATGAGATTTTTTGCATGTATCATCATTATGTTAACAGTCTTTGAGCTCTGTGCTCATGACCATAATTCGACATTTGTTGTTGAACAATACTCGATAAAAAAAATTGTGCAGAAGCATTTTTCTTCATCATTTTCCACCTTACAGTATGTACTCTAAAAAAGTGGGTCGAGAAACCATAGTTTTGCAACAACAAGGGTTTATTCATTCTCAGGGATCTTGCTCTAGCGTTGCATCTGCAGTTCACAATCTAGCTATACTAACTTTGGAATACTTGATTTCTCGAAGGGATGCCCAAATTTGGATAAACTTGAATATAGGGGTTGTTGCTTCAGTGAATATGCATTGTCTGTGACTGTTTTTAGCTTGAGTTCTTTATAATATATTTGGGTTCAGGGTTATAATGCAACACCAAATGGAGTGCCCATTTTGGAACTTAGAATTTACTCCAGCTCACCAAGATGTAGTGGATGAGTTTTTTGAAGATTTAGAAGTAGAATCTGTAGGGAAGCCAACACAGTTATTGGCTTATTATTCACTTGCAGGAAGAAGAACGGACCATCCAGATTCAATGATTCCTTTAACCTTATCATCATGGAATCGCCAACATGTATATGGATATTAAGTTTATGTGTTATAGTTATTATCTTGGTGTGGATCTATGTACATTTTTTTACCTTCTAAGAAGTAGAGCATATAAATGGTTACTGCATCAGTTATACATTCCTCTCTCATCAAGGATGAAGCAACCATATTTCCTAAAAAATGTGATGTTATTGCTCTGAATAATCGAATCGATTCAATGATTATATGGAGAAGGTATTCAGTGATATGGAAGTTGTGAGGGATTCTGATATGGAAGAGTGACCATTGTTCAGAAAGTTCATTCGAGGTGATACACATCAATTCCTATCCACCATTATCATCATCATCATGATTTACATAGCAACTGACACATTATATGTGGCAGATGACCAGATTGTGAACTCACTGTCACGGAAAGATGGAATAGACCAAGAAATAGAGACGACGTTCCATCTATATGGATGCAAATTGATTAGATTACCACAAGCAGTCATGGCAATAGGACAAGTTCTGTTCTGTCGATTCTATTTCAAAAAATCATTTGCATGCTTAAATGTTAAGCGTGTTGCAGGAATTTGTGTTTGGCTTGTGGCAAAGCTTGAAGAAAGTCCTTGAGGGATTCAACAAGTTTTGAATGTGTTTCATTGTATGGAATGCAAGAGAGAGAATTTACCACTTGAATCACTTGAACCCCATTCTAAAAATATGCCTAATGAAGGAATTATTGCTGGTGAAATGAAGCATGGCCCTCTAGCACTTGTTGATGAGACACTTCCAATAATTGTCATTGAAACACATGATAATTGTTTTAGCAAGCAACAATCAATAATTCAATAGCTCTAGGCTCATAGAGTGCACTTAATAGTGATGTGCTCGAAGGGAGAAACATCCTTGGTATGCCCAAATGGAAATTTCCGTGTAATTGAAGTTCCTCTAGTACATGATTGCCTTCAACCTATCATTAACATTGTACCATTGCAGCTCCTAGCATATCATCTCACCATTCTTTGTGGTTATGCTTTGCCGAGGCTAGGTGGAACATGTGAAAGCAAAGAGGAATCTTCTTGCCAAGGTAGAGATAGATACAGGGTCGAGTCTTGTAAACCCAATTCGCTTCAAATCAATTTACTTGAACCACGAAGAATTGGTTGCGACCATGAAAACTCATAACCAGAGAATCTACCCGACAATGACATACATAGAGAAGAACGTGACTAGAAAATATGATAATGAGAAGCTGAGCACTCTGTTGGCACCCAATTCTAGTAGCTTTGGGTCTGAGAAGGGTAGGTTTGATCCCATACCCTTGTCGTGGCCATCGCCATCACCTGTGGCATTCTGTTCTTGGTCTTTTGGCCGAAGATTCCCAAATACTTTGTTGACAGCATTCAGATCACTAAATTCAACCTCAACGTCACCGACTTCAGCACATATTGCTAATTCGCTATGACTATAATGGCCTGGAGGAGATATGATGACACTGCTGATGCAGAAGGTTACTTTAAAGGAGGATGAGGCAAGGTTTTATGTTGGATAGATGATTTTTGTCTATTTAATCAGTTCACAAGCCCAATTACATTCATAGGGATATTAAACCAGATAATTTATTACTTGATAGATATGGACACATGAAGCTTTCATATTTTGGTTTATGTAAATCATTAGACTGCAGTAATTTTCCCACTCTCCATGAAAATGACTTCACTATTAAGAAAATCTTGGATATAGATGATTGTATGAACACATTAATCACACCAAAGCGTACTCAACAAGAGTAGCTTTCACATTGAAAAAGGAATAAGCATATGCTGGATTATTAAACTATTGGTACACCAGATTACATTGCCCCTAAAGTACTATTGAAGAATGGTTATGGAAAGGAGTGTGATTGGTGGTCACTTGGAGCGATTATGAAGATAGTGAGCTGGAGAACTCACCTAAAATTTCCACAAGAATCAAATTTATCAGCTAAGGCCAAAGATCTTATTAGTAAATTTCTTTGCAATGTAGAGCAGAGGCAGTAAGAAAGATTTGAAGGGATTTTTGTTTTAAATGAATAAGACACATGTCATAGTCAGTTGATAATTTTTCTATTATTAGTAGACTTGGATCCAAAGAAAGTGGATCTAGAAACAGTTTATTTAGAAACCTTTTTTCCTATATATTGTAAGATTTTGATGAACGAAAGAGGGGGGATGGAGGTCGATCTGCTAGGGAGATCAAGCAGACATTCAAAGTTTACTTGTGTAAGAACTTCGTTTGCATTTTGAATGACTTTAAATATATTATATGGAGCTAGGCCTTTGACATAAATTGTTTTTATATTCTTTAGTTCAGTTTGAACTCTTCATGCTATGAATGTTGTGTAGATGTTTTCTATATTTCATTTCATGTATGAATGTGAATTTTAAATACTTACTGATATTTGGAAAGTGTTTTCAAAGACCAGTATTCTTATATATGTGCTATAGATTCGAACTGTGTGTTTATTGTTCACAGTCATATATATTTTAAAGCTTATCTCTTGTACCTCATGCTTGTCATTCATTATTGCAAGACTCTTGTCTTTTACATTTGTATTGCTGAAGTTTTCAGACATTGTCTTCTTCCTTGTTATCCCTATCCTTTTGATTTGCATTGTTATCCAAACAAAACCTATAAAAATAGTGTTTTATTTGAGGTGCCTGAACATTGCTGACCCCGTAGTCTAGGTAGTAGACGACTTTAGGGAAAATAGTATACAAAAGTCTAGGGGTATTTGTAATTGATGCAAACCTTAATATTTAAAGTTGTGTGAGGAAGAAGAACATAAAAATGTGTTTTTTTATGTAAGAATAACATTTAAAATTTTTAATTAAACAATTGATGGGTTGCAAATAGACAATACTGTGAGGGGCTTTGCAATTGATTAAAAAAGCAAGTGGTTAAATTGTAGGGCTATGCAAGACCAAAGAATATTCCAAAGGAATAAAAGGTTGATGAGTGATGAATCAAGTAGAAAAAAAAATTCTAGGATGTATAAGGAAATAACTTGTTCGTCGAAGACAAGATTCATGCGTTGTAGAAGGGAGGACATGCCAAAACACAAATGGTATATTCTCAAATAAAAAAAGGGGGGGACTTAGTGAACTAAGTGAAAAGAAGACGATTCTATATGGATGACAAATAAAATAGGTTAAATAAGATAGAATGTGTGCAACGCGTGAAATAGTTTACTAGGAATCCACAAGAAAACATTAAGAACACTATGCCTGTAGTAGGGTTAAAGCCCTAGCTACGTGCTATTGCACCTCCCTTCCATCTAGAGGACGAAAGGGTAGAGTCAATGGAGAAAAGACAAGCTGCAACAAACTGTTAGCAAATAAAACAAAAAAAAAGCATCTACAGACTACAAACTAAATAAGCAAAGATGAACCATTATACCTTCCTATCTGGTTTGAAAGAGGCTCACCATGCCCAAACTTAGAAGCTTCCTTTCCACAGGCTGGGAATGGGTGGATCTTTGACTCAACACACCAAGGGAATGAAAAAATGAAGGAATGGAGTTGTGGGGGATGAATAGCTTGAGAGTGAAAGGTCTCTCAAGGTACTCATATGGGCTTTATAACGACAGGGTGTAGGAATAATCTTTGATGGTGACCCCCACCCCTCTATTTATAGATTTTTTCTCCACTTAGTGCTTTTAGCCCCTGGTCAGGGTTTTGAGCCCTACCTAGGGTTTTATGCCCGTTTTCCTTATTTTGTAGCTCCTTTTGGGGGATTTAATCCCTTTTAGGTCTTTTAGCCCCTTTTCAGGTCTTTTAGCTCCTTTGTGGGATTTTTAGCCCCTTTGTGAGATTTTTGGCTCCTTGGTGAGCTATTTTGGGGTTTTTAAGCCCTTTTTAATTATTTTTGAGCCTTTGGGGGAAAACATAGGCTAAACATGGGTGTGGGGTTCAAATGGGTTACGAGATGGATGTTTGCAAATGGTGTAGGCTAGACATAGCATGTTGAGAAATTTTTTCATTAACAATGCCTATAATTTGAACATAAGCAAGTTGAAATTCTAGGTACAAGGCATTCAACGTTTCAATCGAAGATGTTCTTTGAAAAAATATAGAATAAGATAATTTTATGCGAATGACAAATAAACTAGGGAAAATAAGACGAATTGGGTGAGTCATTTGGAATAGTTTGCTTGGCACACATAAGGAAAAATTAATAATACTATGAACTAATTATTGATAGTCAATTGATAAGGGACAAAACACAGTTGATGAATGATAGAGGAGAATAAATATAGACACAAATAACTGATATAAAATTATTATGACTTCCTATTATGGAAATGGAAGCAAGTTGAAATTTCAAGTGCAAGGTATTCAATGTTTCAATAAGATTTTCTAGGTTATGTTGCAATCTTTGTATATGTTCATTGCTAAGAAAAAAATTCTCTTCAAATATAACTATAACTATTTCTTTTGAGATGCCTTGTTTCATGAGTTATCACTATCTATAGGTAACTTAGGTTAGTTATTGTGGTTCAAGCTTTGTAGTAATAGGAAATACGTTTCTATAATTGATACTATGCAAGGAACTAATTTTACTTACAAGACCTATAACATCAATTACATGCAATTGCAATAGCAAGGACTACTTTATTTAGTTGAGAAAAGGCAATGCAAGTACTTTTTTAGAGGAAATAATTGACGGATGAAAGAAAATATGAATATTATTGTGTAAAAATGCCATCTCTATTTTTATAGCTAGTCTATGGACATGACAAATCTACCTTTAATCTAGTAGCAAGGTGGGAAATATTAAAGAAAAGCCAGTATCTTTTTTTGAAGGAGATCAATTAATCTCGTAAATGTAATCACTATTTTATAGAAGATGAACCTAAGGGAAAGAAAGCTTACCTTACCTTGAACTTGGTGCAAGAAGGTATGCAATCAATTTATAACGCATGGTGTTTAGGAAATATGTTTTTATTTGAGGCACTTCTAATTGTTGTTAGTGTATTGTCGCTTTCTGTTTCTATTTTTCTAATTATTGTTGCATTGATTAATATTGATATATATGAGTATCAACAAATGGTGACATTGTATTGTATTCAAATGTAACTATATATATATATGTATGGAGTTATGTGACTTTCATTACTACTTTTAGAAAATAATTTACCGTGTTCTATTTCACATAAGGTATAGTAGAACACGGGCTATGTCATGGTAAGTTCAATATGCTTATGGTATGGATATATTGTATTGTTCAATTGGCAAGTTTGTCCATATGTGATCAATAATTTTTTTTGGCATATTTTTATGTGTTATCTCGTGTATTTCTAGTGAAGGCATCTATTTCATAGAAATTTTTTATTTTGATTATTTGCATGTATATTAATATTGAAATCACCAAGTATTATAAACATAAAGTCATTTTACAATAATTTTGTTTTCTCTAGTGTAAACATATCAATTACTATTGAAATAGACGTAGAAGGTGTGTCATAGATGTTGAATATGCATATTGGTTGTTGAAGATGTATAGTTGATGCAATGAGTTCAACTTCATAATTGTGATATTGTTTTGTTCTTTTCATTTCTATAGTATTTTCTACGCAAGTAAGAATCCAACAACAAAGTAAACTACACTGAAATTGAATTTACTTAGTCTATTAACTATTGGTGGATAGTCCAAATTACTTTCCTGAAAGTGAATGACCATACTGCTCATCAAGTCTTCATCTTGCACAATGTCTTGAAGATGATTGAGCAACCTAAATGTGTTGTTCAATGTAGATATTAATAGTGTTTTTGGGGAAGTTATTGGTCTTTGTATGTGTTGGACTATCCAAGGTGCATTGTTTTTAGACGGTTCATTTCATTTGACACTTTGTCCACCACATGGAATTTCTTTTGTGACAATTCATTCACTAAGTACGACGAGTCAATTATTTTTACTCTTGACAATGTTGTATAAACAAGTCCATGTCTTGTTATTCCAGTTGGATCAAGTGCAAGTTCATTTACAGTGAGTCCTTGGGTTCTATGTATTGTTCTAGCGCATGCTAGTTGTATTGGAGATTGCTTTTGAATTGTTATTTCATTTTTTCCATAGAAGCTGCATTTGGTTTTGCAATTTTCAATATTGGTGTCCAACATTATTCAATGTATACTTGATATACTTCACAATGTTTAGTTCTTTGATCCTTTTCGATTGTTGGATCTATGGATTTGATCCAAATAACATCTACATTTTTGTCTATTTTTTGAATATACCATCACCACCCTTAACTAAACCATCCTCTATGTTGTAGTTTCCTACACATAGTTCGACTAAAATATTTTACTTACTTAGTATTCTAGCTAGTAATTCCATTGTTTTATCATAAGATGCCATTATTTCATGATAGCTTCATTTCTCATGAATGGAATCAAGTATTACTAGTTCTCGATTGACTTGTGAAAGCATTTTGTAATTATGTTTCCTTACATCCTTGTTTATTTAAAAAATGTATGGAAATAGAGGATCTAGATGCAGATTTCTATGAAAATGAGAATTGATGTATTGGATATCTTGCTTTGATTGTTTATTAAGTCTCATGTTGTTCAAAATTCTAATGAAGTCTATGTATTTTTGACACATTGTAGTATGGAATTCATAGCATTTGATTTCATCATGACAAAATGAATATGGTTTTTTATGCTTATAAGTCATTGTCCCTTCAAATATCAATGAGTCTTTTAATATAGGTTGTGCCTAGTATAAGTCGCCATAAAGTATTCAAAATTAACATTGCCGAAGTAAGATGTTGGCATGTGCTTTATTTGACACAAATGGTTGTCCAGTTGATATAAGAGTGTTGCTGCTATACGATATGCTTCATCAATTAGTAATACACAGAGTTGTTGTATATGCTTTGATAGTGTATCCAATTTTTTGCTACTCAATGGTAACAGTCTGATTTGTTAAAAGGCATATAAAATGTTGAATGAAGTTTGATGCCTCCTAAATTAAATGTTGTTTTTATTTGATAAGTAGTGATAATTCCTTTTAATTGTAGGGGGCCATAGTGCATTTCCTCATGTTGGAAGGCATTTTTGGGCTAAGTTAGTTGCACAACATCGCGGATGCTGCGCAAGGTCAAAAATACCACGCAAGGTGGAAAACGATGCGCAAGTCGGAAATAGAATATTATATGTATTTTTGGTAATCTTTTGTAGTTTTGGACCGCATTTTGTGGATAGTGGTCACTATTTTGTAGAATCTGTTAAAAGCTAGTTAGGAAGTTGGTTAAGTGAACCACCGATGTAAAGGTGCAAGCCTATAAGTAGATGTTGAATTGCAAAAGGTAGGGGGTTCGAATGTTTTGGTCAACTTCTTAGTGATTGTTTGGAAGAGACATGTTTAGATGATTTTTGACATTTGTTGATTTGTTTTGAGAACTCTTGTTTTGTTGCGGAAGGTAATATGACATGATGGAAGTTGAGCAAAAGTACTGTGTCTTTTACTGTTTTCCCATTTTCCTATTTTTTGCGATCCAAATGTGATTGTATTGGATATTTGTGACCTGGGTCTGTGATTGATGTGATGTGTTTTTGCTTTAAATAATGTTATAATGCTAGATCTTCCTGTGCATCAATGTCTTTGTTGTGAATCAATTATGTTAGTGCAATCTGTTGAATGAATTCACAGTTCTGTTAATGCATGATATGAATGACAAGATTGATAGAATAATGTTGTGATAAGTGACCAAGTAGAGACACATGGTGCTCCTCCATACTATGGAAACTTGGTTCTGTCAGCCCTCCCTCGAACATCTCGGGTGAGACTTCATCTGCTCTATAGGTGTTGGAAGACGGGGTAAAACCTGTCTGGGTCGGTGCTCAGGGAGATTGTGATGGTTTGGGTGTTGACAGAGAGGGAAACCGTGTCGACTGAGTTTGTGTTAAGAAATGGTTCCATTGCCGAGACCATAGTGTGAAGAAGTGGGGGGAGATGTTGTGGCATCCGCCAAAACCAAAGATCCAAGATTGGTTTGACTAGCAAATATGGGAATTTTGTGAAGCGGTATGGACTGTCAAACAAGCTACAAAGGATGAGGTTAAGAAAGGTCAATTGGCGACGACCTTTTGAGGTCACGCACTGGGTTGGTTCATGAAGTTTGTACAAGTTCCTACGGGGGCTCCAGCAAGAACATTGGCTGAATTTAGAAGAGGAATGATTGAGGAGTTCATAAAAATGAAATTTGAAGTGCAATACACATAGAACTAAAGGAGATTAATCAGTATCCCAATGAAACTGTTTGGTATTTTGATTAAATATTTAGGACACTAATGGCAAGGCTCAGCTTTGAGATGAGCGATATTCAACATAAGGAATGGTTCATCGTGACATTTCTATCTCATATCGGACTACTGTTGATGCAACAAAATATTATGACATAGAGCGAGGCTTTGGAGATCGCCATGAAGCTGGAAGCTTCACCAGTTGGTGAGAATGTGATTGGGATGAATCAGATCCACACTCAGCTAGAGAACTTGACGCTCCAGTTGCAAGAATTTAAGAAAGGAAAAGACCATCGCGAGGAGGTCTAGTGTGCCCGATGTCACGCAGATGGACACACCAAGGATAATTTTCCAGATTATCAAAACTACCTATTATTAGGAGCTCTAAAACCATTGAGTTGTGGTAGTGTACCATGGTGCCGCATTTTTCAAGTATATGGGCATCGACATGAAGACTGTGGATATATGCAGAAGATGGTTACAAAGACAACGAATTTGTATTGCGCATTTTTCTAGTCTATTGGGCATGAGGATAAGGATTGTCATGCATATGACCTGCTCTAGGAAAGAACAGATGAATCATACTATGTGAAGGGAGAAGACCATCAGGCGGTACAACAACTGTAACCGCAGGTGGTACAGCCACCACCTCAACCTTAGTTTGCACCACAACAACAACCGTAGTGCAAGTTGTGCCACAACTACAGTATAATCAAATGTCGATGTCTCCTTAATAGCCACAATTTGTTCAACCAGTGCAATATTTTCAACAGCAACCGAATCCCTTGCAGCAAAAATTCAATCAGTTGTAGTATCCTTAGCAAGAAGTATTTCGAGGAGGACAAGGTGGAGGCTTTGGTCAAGGAGGAGGACGAGGTTGAGGACCAGTGAAATGTTATAATTACGCATTACTGGGACATTATCAGAGATATTGCTCGCAAATACAAGCGCAATGTACGTATTGTATCATTGATGATCACACCGTTGAAAATTGTCCACAACTAATCACGAAGTGGCAGGAAGGGAATGTCCCTTAGCTACAAAACTAGAATCAAATTCAAAACCAGAACCAAAATGCAAATCAGAATGTGAATCAACCTATGAATCCACTGATGAACCAGAATCAGGGACCAACTATTGCGACAATTTCAGTAGAACCAAGAATGCAAGATGCTGACATCGCCATTATTACTTGTGGAGGAGTGATGACGCGAGATGATATCCCGTGTCCACAAATTCAGTTGGTTGGGAAGAAGAAGGTGTAGTTCAATGTCAATGCAGAAAGAGACACATTTTTTGAGGCACATGACACGATAGGAATAAATCCTAGTATGTTTCCTATCTATGAGATGTCGTCTGCTTTTGATTCCACTTTGGTAGTAGAACCATCGCGACAACATGGTACCTTGCAACATTTTTTTGAAATTTTTTTGTTGCAAGTGAGAGATACTGATGCTATTTTCTAAATTGAGAGTCTGTTGCTTCGACCGGACAAGGAACGGAAAGAGTCTTTGGTGAACTCTTTCCATAAGAAAAAGACAGGAACATATATGCGCATGAATATTCAAATTGGGGATTATGAGGTGGATTCAGTCATTTTGGATCTAGGATCAGACATCAATATTCTAACAAGGAAAACATGGAAAAATATGGGGATCCCAATGCTAAGATGGTCTCTTGTGTAGCTGTGACTGGCTAACCAAGCTAGAGTAACACCGATTGTGCGAGTTCCATGCCTTGCTGTGGAAGTCAAAGGAATGAATACCTATGCATATTTTGATGTCATTGAGGTTGTCAATGGTGGATGTTCCTATCTTGCATTGCTGGGGATTGGATGGGCCAATGATAGTCTGGTAGTGATTAATTTAAAGAAGCGCGTGATGAAATTTGAAAATCAAGACATCAAAGTCATCACTCTGATGGATCCAACTCAAGGGAGAAGTTATGTTGAGCCAGTAAAGGATGAAGTTATCAGGGGTTGGGATCATGCATATAACATTTTAGAAGGTTACATCCATCCGATTGTCTATGGGGAACTTGGTTGGTGCAACTCTAGTTCTGCGTCTTCTAATTCTGATGATGCTTTAGAGAACTGACAGAACTGCATGCATGAGGTATCACTAAGGAAGCGTGTCTTGATTACGCAGTCATTATGTCGAGCCACAACAAAAACTATTTAGTTACTGATATATGAAGGACTTCCTGAGTTGTTTGAATTTCTATTGGAATTTGAAGATAGGGTGTTGGAAGCACAATGGTTGCTGGCATTTGAAGAAGCGTTGAAGGATACCCCAGCATGTTGGTGGGTGACCCATACGAAGTTGATCACTAGTTGGTTGCAGGGTATAAAATTGATGGTAGTTCACTTTGGCGATGCAGAAGTGTACCACATTGGAAGGTATGATGAGTGGAATAGCCCTAGTGATCATCTGATCAAGTGCTAGGCCTTACAAGAACTGTGACCAAAAGATGAGTGGGTCCATGCCTTTGTCCACAAATTGGATGAGATGCCATGATATTGGTATGTGTTAGGTGAGTTGTGCAGAGAGATCACTACCTGGGAGGAAGTAACAGTTTGCTTCACTCACACCTTCAGTTTCATGGATGCCAATTTAGATGTTCATAATGCGCTGCAACTCATCCGTGGCATCATTCTAAAGGTAGTACCAGTTGCATATCTAGTGGATCCGCATGTGCATTGTCCAATGTAGTCAATGACAGAATGTTATAATGTGACTTGAGGACCCAAGGATGGTGATGATTTGCAGAATATCAATATTTCAGAGATAGGGGGGAGTTAGGATGTCGCAGCACTTGACGTACTGATGGATCCAATGAATCAGCCATTGAAGATCAGGAAGGCCAACATTGGGACAGAAAAGAACCCAAATTTTGAAAATGTTGGGGACTACTAGGACGAAGAGACCATGGAAAAGATCATAGACCTGTTGCATAAATTTCAAGATTTGTTTCCTACCAATTTTTCTGAGATGAAGGGAATACTGGGAGATTTAGGAGAAATGAAGATCCCATTGAAACCTAATGCAAAACCAGTAAGGAAGCAACCGTATCACTTGAATTCGCGATACAAGGAGAGGGTCAAAGCAGAGCTCGAAATAATGGGAAATGCTAGAATAATTGAATTGGTTGAAGAATTAGAATGGATCAGTCCCATGGTGGTCCAAGATAAGAAGAAAAATGAGTTTAGAATCTGTGTCTACCTCAGAAAATTGAATGATGCACGATCCAATTTTGACACCATTCACTGATGAGGTACTAGGAGTAGGAGGTCAAGAAATATATTCCTTCACGAATGGGTTTTTTGGCTATCACCAGATCAAGATTGTGAAAGAGGATCACCACAAGACACCATTTGTTACTGAATGGGGTTGTTTTCAGTACAATGTGATACCGTTTGGGCTAAAGAATGCAGCTACGATATTTTCCAGGGTTTTTGTCACCGCATTCAATAATTTTATTCAAAATTTTATGCAAGTATACATGGATGACTAGACACTATATGTATCGATCAGAGATCACTTGGTGAACCTACAACTGATTCTAGAGCGATGTCGATAGCATCAAATCACGCTGAACTCTAAGAAGTGTATTTTCTATGCACCATTTTGAATGTTATTATGACAGATTGTTTGTAAGCAAGGGCTGTTGGTTGATCCCGTAAATATTGCATTGATTTTGAGTTTTCCACCACCAACAAATGTGAAGCAACTGAGAGTGACATTGGGGCACACATGATATTATAGCAAGTTCATTCAGGGTTATGTTGTGATCGCGGCTCCTATGAGCGGTTATTGAAGAAGGATGCGGTCTTTATATGGAGTCAGGAGTGTCACTACATTTTTGAGACACTGAAGGTGAAGATGGCTTCCAAACCTATACTATTTTTTCATTATTGGAATAAAGAATTCCATGTCCATGTGGATGCATCATCAGTTGTGTTAGGAATGGTGTTGTCACAATGAGGAAAGGGAGATCTTGATCACCCAATTTCTTTCACTAGTCGAAAGTTGTCATCAGCAAAGAAAAGCTACACAACAGTAGAGAGGGAAGGTATAGCGATGATATATGCATTACATAAGTTTAACCATTATCTATTGGGTGGCCATTTTAAGATGTTCACAGATCATTATGCATTGAAATACCTGGTTAATAAGCTTGTGTTGGGGGGGGGGGGATATGTCGTTGGATACTTCTTTTTCAGGAATTTGATTTTGAGATACACTACTACATTTCGACCAAAAATCCGATGGCCGTCATGTCGTATTTTCGACACTTCCCTGTCACATGTACAACACTTTGGTTTTTTTATAAGCGTCGGAAACTTGTCGTTGGTTATCTGACACCTAAGTAACCGTCGGTTGAATGTACATCGTCGGTTATCCGACACTTATTAAGCGACGGTGATGAAATTTTTTAACATCATTTACACCTACAGGCGTCGCTTAACCGACACCTCTAGGCCATAAGCGTCGCTTAACCGACAGATCCAGACGTCGCTTAAGTGACGGTATTGTATTTTTAAAATAAACAGGCGTCGGTTAAGTGACGCCTGTGTATTTTTTTTTTTTTAATATTGTGAAAATTACCTTCTTTCCAAGTTCTCGACCCATATCAAGTTGTGACTTCAATCCACTCTCATGAACACCTAAATGCTCCTAGATCGAATAAGGATGTCTCGAGCTACAAGAAGGTTGAACTATTCCAAAATCCCTAGAGTGAGCAATTTGAGAAGAGATGGATTGAATAATGTTGGTAAAGACTTTATCACATTATCTTGTTGTAGTGTCAAAACCTAATCCAATCCACTTAAAGTATGTCATGAGTTGCAATCTTCTTCGAAATAAGCTCCTTATGCATGGCTTGACAACTTCTAGAATCATCAATGATGTTACCTTGTAGAAAGCTATTTCCCCTAAGGTTTTGTGCTAGTAAGAGTCTACTAAGAACAACATTATTATTCTCCCCATCATGGTATAGAATATGGTTTTGGTCTACAATTGAACCTCATCCCATTATACCAACTTCTAGGGTTTCAAAATTAGGCTTTTCTTCAAGTCCCATCCTTCAAACCAAGATCTTTCAAACCACCAAAAGAACTAGGGTTTCACAGCCCTGGCATCAAAGAATTATGGGCCAAAAGATTAGCCATCTTCGTGGTGACTTTTGAAATCGTGCAAAGTCTCCTTGTGAATAGAAAATTGTGTTGTTTCCCATTTCATCTAAAGGATCTAGATAACAATCTACAAGCTCCTCCTCCATCCTTTCATTGTAAGTCAACCTTCCATCTACTTCAATGAAGTCAATGTTTTACAACACTAGTATGGACATTTTTTAAGGGTTATATATATGTGCATATGTATATCTATGTATAGATGTGTATATATGTATGTATATAAATGTATATGTAAATGTACATGTATAACATACATGTGTGTGTGTTCTTGCCAAGAGAGTGAAATCCCTTAATACTTAGTTCTATCATAATCTCGAGACAAATTAATGTAAGTGTCAATGCCAATATTTGTATTTTAATGTGTTTAGAAATATTGTTTGTTGATGGACAAGTTTGTACTCATTGTCATGTCAAATTTTAATTATATTTATAACAAAAGACATTTTAATAGTATATCCGCTCCATGCCAAGGCCAAAAAATGCAGACATTCTCAATAACATGATATATCCAACTTTCATAACAAGTACTGAATAGACCTAATCTTACATAATATAACATGAATGGAGAAATCGCATACCAAATGTGTACTTAACAGGTTTGCGGTCCCGACGGGAATGACCAATAGTCTCTCCTTGTACAACAAAAAAGCTATCTAGAAGCGTGGCTTGCCTCTGCTGTT
>LPNX010804757.1:27792-38864 GCA_001517045.1 Pseudotsuga menziesii
TGCGCCGTCACTTAAGTGATGCTTGCTAGGCTCTCCGTCGTTTAAGCGACGCTTATGAGCCTAGCCGTCGCTTAAGCGACGCTTGTGACCAAAATTTAACTTTCTGATTTTTGGTAGGTTTAAAAGAAATAATCCACACGCCGTCGGAAGTAACCGTCGGATTTTGGATCGAAATGTAGTAGTGATAATTGTGAAGCTGAGTTGCTTGAATGCGGGCCCAGATCACTTATCACAAATTGAGATAGGCAAAGAACCAACAAACATTGAATACGGGTTTCCTGATGCACAACTGTTCATAATTGACAAGGTTTATGATTACTATGAACACATGGTTAAGTTTTTAGCGAAGGGAACAATGCCAGAGGAGATTACTACAAGTTAGAAGAAGAAGTTGGTTGTCAAGGTCACAGATTTCCAGTTGATCGCTGGACAAATCTATAAACTAGGACCAGATGAGGTCTTACAACGATGTGTCCTACCGCACGAACAAGGGCATATATTCACAGAGGAACATGTGGGAGTTTCTGGTGGACACTATGGAGGACGAGTGACTGCTAGGAAGTTTCTCCACGTAGGGATTTGGTGGTCCACTCTTCATAATGATGTGATGGACCATGCGCGGTCTTGTGATGTCTATCAAATAACTAGGAAACCATCAAGAAGGGATGAGATGACATTGGTACCTTAGGTGACATTCCAACCATTTGATAAATGGGCGAAGGACTTTGTGGGACTAATCAATCCACTTGGGAAGAGAACTAGTGTGCAGTAAATCATTACATCGACAGATTATTTGACAATATGGGAGGAGGCCACACCTGCTGTAGATTGCACCACTGCGACAACAATGAGGTTCTTGTTTGACAACATTGTCACTCGGTTTGGGTTCCCAAGGATATTGATGAGCGGCCATAGGAGTCACTTCATCAATCGCACAATCAACGCATTGATGGAAGAGCTTCATATAAAAGATAAGAAGAGTACCCCATATCATACAAAGGTATGCAGCATGAACCGCGATGATTGGGATTTGAAGATTCCAGTAGTTTTGTGGGCATATCACAACACTTGCAAAATATTGATAGGGCAAGAGCCATTCAAATTGGTGTATGGGAAAGAGGCACTCATACCTATGGAGTACATTGTTCCAAGTTTTCACATAGCGGTGACAATAGGCATGAATGATGAAGCAGGACTAGAGGAACGATTGGTGCAATTAGTACAACTCGAGGAAAATTGCTTTGTCCTAGGTTTTCACCAGCACGTTGAGAAGGATAAAAAAAGGATTTTCATGATCGACATACTAAACAAAAATAGTTTCAACAAGGAGACCCGGTACTGATGTACAACAACAAATTCATGAAAATTCCAGGTAAGTTGCAAATGCATTGGCTAGGTCCATATATCATTTATTCCATTACTTCAAGAGGTGTAGTTCAACTGCAGCAGTTAGATGGAGCAATGCTGCCAAAGTTATTGAATGGTAGTAGGATGAATCCCTACAAGACGGGCAGAGCCGCGCGATGCTTGAGGCACTGTGCGATAATAATAAAAAATTCTGCATGAGATGATAGTTAGAAGGATGGAACACCAAGGGGAAGGGGATGTGCAAGTAGCGGAGCTAGTATCATAGTTAAGAGGCCATGCCACAATACCTGTAGGGCCATGACATAGTCAAATCAGTAATAAATAGAGACAATTAAAGCAGTTAACTGGCGGCGCTCGTTGAAGCGATGTGCATTTATGGTTGACTCGACCGTTGGATTGACAGAATCGCCAGTGAATTTAGGTGATTAATGCACGATTTGGTTGGAATGATTAAAGATGATTTTTTCATGATTAAGATTCGATCAACTTGGTGCTTTGAAGAAGGGTTCGAATGTGGTCAACATTCCCCATTGTGCAAGATTGAGAGTTGACAGAGTTGTAGAATTGTCGCAGAGTTGTGTTGGTAAGTTGTAGAGATGTGTTCATTTGCATCGATTGAGTTGTGGTGATTGGGTGAGTTAGGAGTATATTTGGGTAAGTTGCAGAGAGTTACAGAGTTGTGGGGCATGCAAAGGGAGCAAGTCATAGTTGATATTTCTAGTGAGAGGGATTCACTAGTCATCAGAGTCACCATTGAAGAGGAATTCTCCAGTATGCCAGTGAAACCCTCTTTGGTTCCGAAGAAGAAGTGGGGGACATATCTACCCATCTCACCAATACCAAAGAAGAGGCAAACCAGAACATCTATGCGGGCACAGGAGGAGGCATCTACGTAGGAGGGTCCTTCAAGTTCAGGGTGTTGAGACTCAGAAATGTCGTATTTTCATCCACCTTTCCCTTCACTATTCCTTACATTTCATCACCCTATTAAACCTTCATCATATCATTTTCATAAATACATTTGGGTTTCACATTATTATTTTCCACTTTATTCATTTTAGTATTAAAAGTGAATTTATGATTAAATATTAGAAAATATACATGTTTTTCATATATATCTCAATTATGTGTGAGCTTTGTAATGTGTAGGAATATGTAAATGATTAATTCAAAGAGACTTCTCAAATATCTCTTACACCATTCCAAAGGAGATAGTTATTCAAGCCTATTCTTAAGGAGAAGATCATGGAAGATTTGGTTGGCATATCTTATCTAGGATTCATGAGGATTTGAAGGAACCATATCTTGTAATAAGAGGAAAGTGGTTGAGAGTAGTTGAGAGAATAGTGGATCTGTTCTTATCTTTTTCTTAAGGCCTCTCATGTATAAAGGAGAGTGCTCCCTCTCCATTCCATTAAGTTTTCATTAAGTTAGATTAAGCTTGTAGGAGGGTTGTAATGAAGTTGGATTGGGTTGGATTTTGTACTTGATAGATTAATCTTTGATTTGAGATTCTTAATGTGATTCAAGTTTTCATTATCATGCTTTCATGTTTGTCATTTGATTATTGATTTGTGGATGTGAGCTCACATATGTCATTGTTGTTAACTCTTCACATGTTGTATTTCCCTTATGCAATTTCCTGCTTTCCTAGTTAGTGTTTCAATGCTTTCCTAGATTAATCTGATTTCAGCAAATTAGATTAAGTTAGATTAGTTCTACTTCAGTCTTGCACAAACAGTGCACATGCTTCATCAGTTTATGTACCCCGGGTTGACAAGTAAATAGTTGGACAACTGTACTGCAACGTAATTATTACGTCATATATTTCGCCTAACATTTTGGCATCGTTGCCGGGGAAGCACAAGGGATTGAGGTATTAATTTCTTTTTCATGCAAGTGTGATTATTCGTGCTCCTAACTCTGAGGTGACATATGGGTAAGGGCATGAAGGGTGTGTTTCAATTTCTGCAATTTAGCGTAAATTTCAATTTCTGCAATTTAGAGTAAATTTCAATTTCTGCAATTTAGTGTAAATTTCAATTTTTGCAAGCATGTTTTTGCAATTTCAATTTATGCAACTGTGAAGAGGTTTTCATGTGTTTTAACAAGACTGTTTTATTTTCAGCAAGTGTGATTTTCATTTTTCAGATTTTGATTTGGATGATGTAAGAAACCTTTTACAATATGATTTAACTATGAGTGTCAGCTTGGAACAACTTGCTCACATCCTTGCAAAAATCGGAGTCTCCTCTTCTTTGGAAGAGGAGATCCTGACAGCAGCCGAAATTTTAAATACTCCTTCAGAAACGAACGAGGAATCAGCATCTGAAGACTCCTGCATATTTGATGACGAACAATCATTCGAACAAGAGATGGAGGAAGATGACAAGGAGCTCCAGCGTGATCTGAGTGAGGGAAAATGCGCTTATGAAAGCTATATCGAAAGATGGTTCCAGGTAAGTACGCAATTAGATCAATTTAGTTTTTCTTCTTATTTAGTTAGTTTTCCGTTACAGCAAGAAGATTCACTCATTCTTCTAAATTTTCATCTTTCATTTGAAAAATTACCACTGAACATGTTTCTATTACATTTATGTGCATGCCTCCATTGGAAGTTTGACTACACGTAGCATATTTCTAAATTCTAATTAGCATAGAGTAGGTAGGTCTTCATTTTCAGTTTCCGCTTTCATTTTAAGATTTACTTTAGTGTTGAATAAGTATGCTCTACTGCACTCTTCGTGCGATCGTGAGGATCAGAAAGTAGGGATGATTAAAAATGATTTCAGGAAGATTTTTGACGATGAGAAAAAATTACCTAATCCGTTGTTCCTCAAAATTTGTTCCATTTGCTCAAATTTTTCTTTTAAATTTGCAAAATATCGAACATAAATTTGAGCCCCCACTCCTTGATCTGCAATAAACCAATAGGCGTATTAGGATCATTCGATAATTCAATAAAACCAACTTTAAAATAAAAAAAAATCTGCAAGATAGGAGTTGCATTTCTACATGCTGCAACTGTGTGATGCAATTAACTGAGCTGCTACTTTTAGTTTTCAGAATTTGGTCTGATTTGAGTTGCAGTAGTCCGGATATCCACATCTGCTCAATGATAATTTCTTTGCTGCAACAGTAAGGGTGAAAAGTATCCTGCTGCAATCAAATTGCAATCAAATTGTGCCGGTCTGATTCTAGTCGTCACCACTTTCCAACCTTGAATTTGAATCTACAAATATTTGGCATTCAACCTTGCATGTTCAATCTGCAAAATAATAAAATCTGAAGCTCTCAGTTAGTTCCAAAGTGAGTAACAAAAAACGATGGTAGAGATATTGTTGAAAAGTTGATTCAAAATTAAAACTGTAATTGAAAAAAAAACACAAGAAAGAAAATGAATTAACTAAAATTTCAAATCACCCATCTTGAATTTCTGGTTGTTTCCAATCCTTACCAATTTTCTAATATTAGTTGGGAACAAACTTAAAATTTTCAACACTGATATGAACAGATGTTGTTATAACTGAAATCCTGGGATTGTAGACCCAAAATCAGAGTGAATCATATGGAGAAGTTCTACCAGCATGGATTTTTGTGTAGATGGCCACCGATCTAATCCTAGTAAATGACATTGTCAAAGCATCTTGCAAGGATAAAATCCAGAGGTTAATTCTCATGGCCGATCTCTTTGTGATTAGGCTAATCGAATCAATTTTTAAAACCAACTGTTCTTCCTGACTAATTCATCCAAACCGTAAATCAATTAGGGAGTGCTTGATTCGTCTGGATTCACGGCCCCTGTCCCATCAGATCTTGCATTTTAAATAGGTCAGGTTGCTGGCAGTCTTTATCTAAAAATCGGGAGGTTAAAATCCATACCGTTTTCCTATTTGGAATGCTCCCCGTTTTGGTGTGTCATTCACTGGATCTTGTTAGTCCAAATTACCAAATCATATGGTGAATAGTTTACCCAGGGAGATATTTTCGCACTTAAAACCTACCTACTATTATGGGGCTAGCATTTAATTTTCCAAATCTCCCGAGCCAATCCGGTCTCTTTACGAACTGCCCCAACTTACATATGTCTTTGGAGATCATGCGCCACACAGGTTGCCTGACTTACTGGTCTTGCTGATTCAGTTAGATGGTTCGCAGAGCTGTCTGCATGGTAAAACAATAGCAAGCAATAGTCTTGATCGCTTAAAGCCATTGAGAAATGAGACTCCTTTCGCTGGTACTATTATTCCTGTTTATTTCGTGATTCGCTTGAAATTCGTCTGTGACTTTCTTGATTTTGTTAATAAAAAAGTGGGCCAACCCCATGGCTTGCCACATGAACTTTGACAATACACTCAGGTTGAGTTCTTTCGATACCAAGCAAGGATACCTTTCGAGCTAGTAGATCTACGAGTGGAGTTTTTGCGGAGCTAAAACTCGTGCCTCCTAACTTCAGTTTCCACGATGACGGGTTTGGCAAAACAATTCCATTGCAACCTACTCCAAGAATATTTTATTGCTGGCATATCAAAAACAAGCCGAGCAAGGTTGGGCTGAGATAGAGAATAGAGAAGGAAGATCTCTCCAGTTATGCAGTTAATATTTCTTACCAGGAAGCAAGTAAAACAAGATCTCCTTTCCCTTTCTTGTCAAACAATCTATGGTTATTCTACGAGCAATGATCATTTTAAACTTGTTTTCCATGATTATTAATAGAGATTCCAAATAATTTGTGAGAAGGACAACCAACACTACCTTGTACTTTCACAATTCTATGAGTGCAATTTTGATGACATGCTGCAGAATTTGTACGATTTTAATTTTTATCGGTTCTAACTTATTCAGAGATGTGTCTATCTACCACAGTTGGACCTTTCATCGTTGTGATCAACACATTGCTATTAAAACCAAAGATGGATCTTCTTTCACATATTGAAAAGTCGGCCATGCCCCAAACGAAGAAAAGGAAACCTGATTGCGTTATCAAGTCTCGAGGCTCACCTCTAATGAAAACCTAAGTTGACTGCTTGGAGAGCACAATAATCACAATTGTAAATCTAAACAGTCTTTGAGATTGCTAAAAATCTATGTCCCAATACTGCCAGACAATGAAGTCCAGCTTTCGTTCACGTGCAACATATTATAGGCTTACACGATAAATTTAGTTGTCGAGCTTGCTTTTATTCACATCCGGGTAGGTGGTCCTTGCAGGTTCCTTTCGTTGCTTTTCCTTTACATTTATTAGATGAAGTGTTCCAGACCCATTGACTGTACTATCCACAATTATTCTCTAATCTTCTCAATCCGAAGAACAAGCAGAGTTGTAAGTCCACCTAAGCATCCATTTGGAATAGGTAGTCCAGTCATCTGATCAAGAGAAAAACACATACTCTTTGTATCTAATATGATCGATGTCTGGCATATCCACGCGTCATTACAGTATCCAATCCATGCAAGAACGTTGTGAGACGTGGAGACATGCTGGTGCTTTCAAAGCACATTCTCTATGACCACTTTCGAATAGCCGACTGTTTAAATTACAACCATGTCCGATCCCATTACTCACACTATATGCTTTCACGAAGAATTGATTGAGCCACTGCCAACAAAACCCAATCGCCTTTCTCTACTAGTACCGATGGAATTCAAATCATTGTTTCTATCTCTCATAAATCTTCACGATCATCTGCATCATTTTGAAACACTTTGTCATTACTTCATGCATGAAGGATATATCATGTACGTAAATTTTTGAGCATGCAGGTCTAGATATTGGCCCGCATAAGACGAAGTAACTATTTCTCCTTTCGATCGGTAAAGTTGCAACAATTATCCACTTGATATTTCAGGATGGAGGAGCGCACCCAACCTAGCTGCACATTGAACAGCCGCGTGTTGAACATCCATTTGAGTATAGCTACGCATTGAACATCTTGCGCGTTGAACAACCATTTGAGTGTAGCTGCGCATGCCTGCTACTTCCATGGATGTAGCTGCGCGTTGAACAGCCTGCAATGCCTTTGCTACTTGCCTAACATTTTGGCGTCTCAAAGGTATACAATTTCGGCATTCCTCCCTATCTATTTCTCTTTGTTTGGAAAAGTGTTGCTGATTAGGGTCAGACTGCATTCCTCAGAATAGGGATGCAACCATCTCAGATATTAATAATTATGCTCAATATTGCAACAACAACCTCTTATCGGCAATGTGTCGTATAGAGGGGTAATCTGTTTAACCATGGCGGGCCCTTATGAGTTTAGTAGTACAGATATGCAGGACGAAAACCTTTTAGCCATGGTAGCAGTCAGGGAGGGTGACTTCACCAGATCCATGAATAAATCCTTCTTGCAGGCAGAGCTTCTTCAGTGTCTATTTATCTCCGATGTCATGGTGGAGCCAAGCTTTACATTTTCAGCCTTTGCTTACAAATAATTCTATGATAGACCTTTACAGCGATGATGTCGTTACTTGATTTCATCCATGTGGAGACTTCCCCTGGCATGTAGATTCTTTTCAACAAAGCAGAAGGGAAACACACACTTAATATTGTTGCATGCAAGTCATCCAAATGGAAACTAGCTATTCGCTGATGCCCATCCTGCAATCCCATGTCTAAATATTTGCGCAGATGATGGACACTAGGAATAGCGACGTTTATCTTCTGAACCATGGAGCTTACCAATTTACGTTTCAACTGCTCTATTAAGTTTCTCATTGGGCAGCTCATAACGGGGATTCATGGTTATATTGATATTCCTTGCGTGTTAAACAGTCAAAACGATCATGATACCATCATAGTTCATGCTTGGGACCAACAACTCCAAAAAGAACAAATAAACGACGTGTGCTACAAAACCGATGGTCAAATTTGGATGCTCAGATGGTACTCTCGCCATTGGGACCGCCTCTTCCTCTGCCACTTTTTCATTGCTATATTATTTGCGGTATATGCAGACGTCAAAAAGGTGTTGTTCCAACGCTTTCTAGCTTTTTCTTGCTCGAATTCCATAAATTTTTCCCGGTTTTGAGCAGCATGCTAACGAAAATGATTCAGTACAGCTTGGAAATATAGCATTTTATTTTATATGGTTGTGTGTTCGCTTGAAATTACCATGGGTTGGGGTTTTCAAGTTTCGAGCCTCAACGCTACTAATAAGGAACTAGAGACCACCATTAGTAAACCATATGCTGCATTTGAAGCTTTCTCACACTTGAAACCACAATCACTTTCCAAGCACCATCACGACCACGTCTCTTATTTTGGATTAATAGAGTAGCTGGAATCTCTTTATACTGCTAGTGCGCCATGTGTGGTTGCATCATCTCTAGATCGTCTTAATCTACTTGCTAGCTCTTCAAAGAATGGAACTTAAAAAAAAATATATATCCAGGCCATAGATGAAGCTGAAATGGAATCAATTGCACAGAGATTTCTTTTCTTTGTGGTAAAATTAGATCGACCACCATCCAAATGTGTTGTTTTCAGGACGGTCCTAGAAGCATCACAGCTGCACAGAACCGCACACTGATGGCTGTGCATCATGAACTCATGCAGGTCGATCTTGTTGTAGCTAGCTTTAACGCACTTTCTGTCATCAACTTGGGGAGGCTTTTCAACCAATTTTTTGGTATATATATCTACTGTGAGATGTGGAACAGGTAAAGATCGTACTGAAACTAGGGTATTCCAGTGGGTTTAGAATTTTGGTTTTTCATGATCATTTTTTTCACATGATTGAATTAAAGGTGAGATATTTGAATTGTGTTTCTCTTGCTCCATAAACTTAACTAAAGTAAAATAACCGTGAGAAAGAATCCCTACAAATGCGCATAAACCACGTCTTCCTCATCATGAAAACTTGCACACAATAATTGATGAGTGCTGGACTTTGTTTAATTGATTGATTTGTTTTTGCACAAAGCATATTACAGGTTGCTATTTGTAAGAGGGCATTGAATGCTTTGAATATTTTATCTAACGATGTACAGGTTGATCATGCAAAGAAGCAATTGCGATTAATGCACCAAATCAGTGAAACTCCTACTCTGAACATTCGATAGTGGATCTCAGCCACACATTTACACTTTCCAAATTTTAGAAACCATATTGCTCTTACAAATTGTAAAACTAATGCAAATGGACATTCTCTAATTCCTGAACACAATGTGCTTAATCTTAATTTGTCTTTCTTAAAGTCACTTCATGCAGTAATTGATGATTACACAAGCGCAAAGGCATAGGTATACAAATGCATTTTATTTTCTTCGCTTTGCCCCATTCCTACTTATTTTTGCATTCTACGATTCTCTCATGAAGTTTTAAGTGCAGGATTGGTACTAAGTATGATTGCAAGAATGATGATGCTTGCCTTCCTTCAAATAATCTCAAAAATTTTGAGAAATATGCTTTATTGACAGCTTGCAGGAGCTGTTACTCCTCATAAACATCTTGACACTTGCTGTTACATGAAAATCATTGGAAAAACCCTTTTGCATCCTGAAATATTTCCTCGCATTCCTCCTTCACAGCAGATTGATGATCCCCATGGTGCAGCCATTTTCCATCCTTCCTGATTTCTCACACATCTATTTTTCTGAGCAGCATACATCATTTCCTTTATCATTTTCAGTTCATTTTTGCCTTCTTTCTCTATGCCAGTTTGCCTTCTGAATAAAACCAGTCACCTCCTTTTCCACAATTACACTTCCTTGATTTCATTTCCATAAACCCTGTCAGTGCTAAGATCTTTGTTATAGTCCTACCAAATCTTTTTTATAAAAACTCACGTTGACTAATGTGGGATTCCTTAAGGCCCACCTTTTAACAGTCTTGCCCCATCGACATCAGCACCTTATTTGGGATATAGACTAGAGTCCATTTTGAGTACTTAGAGGCTTGCATGCCTTAATGGCAAGTTCTCTCACTGACGATCATGGGAATACATCAATGTCCCTTGATCCTCAGATCTTGCAAGTGGCTCGACCTCAGCACATCCATTCGCACTTCGCAAGATGTACTCGGGTACCTTGGCACTCATTGACATCAATGGTGAGTTGCCTCGCACTGGTTAATGACATTCATCAATGGTTGGTAATCCAGTGATTTCTCTTCATGCTCGACATCGACTCATCCATTCGCATGATTAGAATTGTACCATCGGGTTTGTAGCGGGTGAAGACTATACACTCTTTCCTGATTCCCTCAGTAGTTCCAGCAGCTTGAATCCATCTATGAGAGTCTGACAGTTCCACATTTTCATACTTTCTCTTTTCCATGATTCATCAGCACCAGTTCAGATCTCTCCACTTCACACGCTCTGATTCAGCAGTGACCATCGTTGTAGTTCCAGCCATTGCTATTACAACAGTCATCGTTACAGCAGTTACATCAGTTCCGGCGGTTGTTGTTTTATCCGTTCCAGCAGTTGTTGTTATAGTAGTGCTGTTACAGTAGCAGTCACCTTTCACATGTTCCTATAGCAGTGCCATCTTTCACGTTACAGCAACGACACCATTCACAGCTACATTTTCATGATCCTACACCAGTGACACCTTCCATCTTCCAGCAGTCGCAGCCCCATATTCTTTGTGCCAGCCGTTACATTAGTTGCAGCTATAGTACTAGTCACGATTTTCTGCTCCAGCAGCCGCAACAACTACATTCCTATTGCATAGTTCATCTACATTTTGGGTGAGTGGAGGTA
>LPNX010804757.1:39238-193322 GCA_001517045.1 Pseudotsuga menziesii
TTTTATTATTAAAAGTGAATTTATGATTAAATATTAGAAAATATACATGTTTTTCATATATATCTCAATTATGTGTGAGCTTTGTAATGTGTAGGAATATGTAAATGATTAATTCAAAGAGACTTCTCGAATATATCTTACACCATTCCAAAGGAGATAGTTATTCAAGCCTATTCTTAAGGAGAAGATCATGGAAGATTTGGTTGGCATATCTTATCTAGGATTCATGAGGATTTGAAGGAACCATATCTTGTAATAAGAGGAAAGTGGTTGAGAGTAGTTGAGAGAATAGTGGATCTGTTCTTATCTTTTTCTTAAGGCCTCTCATGTATAAAGGAGAGTGCTCCCTCTCCATTCCATTAAGTTTTCATTAAGTTAGATTAAGCTTGTAGGAGGGTTGTAATGAAGTTGGATTGGGTTGGATTTTGTACTTGATAGATTAGTCTTTGATTTGAGATTCTTAATGTGATTCAAGTTTTCATTATCATGCTTTCATGTTTGTCATTTGATTATTGATTTGTGGATGTGAGCTCACATATGTCATTGTTGTTAACTCTTCACATGTTGTATTTCCCTTATGCAATTTCCTTCTTTCCTAGTTAGTGTTTCAATGCTTTCCTAGATTAATCTGATTTCAGCAAATTAGATTAAGTTAGATTAGTTCTACTTTAGTCTTACACAAACAGTGCGCGTGCTTCATCAGTTTACGTACCCCGGGTTGACAAGTAAATAGTTGGGAAACTGTACTGCAATGTAATTATTACGACATATATTTCTCCTAACACAGGGGTCATGGAGTCGGTAGCCCGCATAGGGGTGTCCGTTGCAGATATAACTGGGTATGTGCCTCCCACGCGGCTCGATGTGAAGACAAGGAAAATGACCAAGAAAAATAAATAACCGATGAAGATGCTGATGATACCGCATGGTATGGAATGCACTACGGATATCGTGCCTGCGTTGATGGCAATGAAGTATGACAATCACGATTTTCTTGCATCGACAACAATCACAAAGGAACCCTACGAACCTATGGTAGCGGTTGGAGGAAGCTCGATATTACACATTCCGCAAGGTTGGGAGCACGGCTTGGAAAAAGCAGGACTGTTGGGATTAATCAACATGCTACAATTTGGGCGGTTGAATGAGGAAAATTCTTATGTAAAGCAGCTTTTGGCCTATTTCCATGGAGATATTTTGTGGTTGAACAAACCAATCGCAGTTATGATAGAACTGATTTTATAGATCATAGGGATTCCTAAGGATGGGCCAGACCCCTCATAGTATTTTAGAGGAAGGGAGAATGATAAGAGGCCTGCGACAAGGTTAAAGAAGAGAAATGGGTTGTGGTGGGAGGGACATACGAGTTTTGGCCACTAAGAAGATGAGGATGAATAGGCCTACCCAGTGTAATTTTGGGGTGATTGCATGCACAGAGAAATGTGTGCAAGGTGTACAAATGAATTGGTCGCTATTTTTAGTGAACCAGTTGACGTGGGATGCAGTGACAGTTCAGGTGGGACAGAGGGCATTTGCATATAGTTGGTTATTGATTTTAATTGCCCTTGTAGCTTGGATGGAGCCAGATGGCTATCAAAACATGGACATGGATGCAGTAAAAGTATGTAAGGAAGCACGCTACCAGAATCTCTGGTGGATGAAGGAAGCCGACAAACTAAAGGACTGTACTATTCAATTTTGGATCTATTGGGAAGCACTGTAGGATGCAGCTGTGAAAGTTCTACGATTGTCTAAGGAATATGTGATGAAGTTCCAACGGGTCATTCGATTCGTGATTCTCCCACATTCCATTCATGTGCAAGCGTGATGATACCCAAAGAAGAAATGGTTGCCGACACCTTACAAGTTGTATGATGCAGAGTTAGAGACAATTGTTGACGATTGGCCCATAACATGGAGAGAATTAGTAATCTTGGAAGAAGTTTCGACAATACCACTGATGGATGCACCAGTTGATCCGATGCCTGATATTGACCAGTAGAGTCACCATGATTCTGATGAAGAGTCATCGTGAACACCCACTGACTTGGAAGTAGAGTTCGCATTTGAAGAATCAAGGACGAGGAAGCTATAAGAGTAGGGTGTGACAAGTAGCATAGTACTGAGGATGGAGGCACAGTTGAATCAACTCATTAAGGTGATTACAAATGTAACAGATGCAACAATGAAAGATATGAATAAACAAGAAACAGAAGGATTTAGTGAGGTAGAAACTAGACTTGATTCTTTATTTGATGTAGTAGTGAAGAGGGCACCAGAGGTAGCGACTGTGCAGGACCTTGGCTCAATAAAAATTGGGATATGGGTTCAGAATGTACAAATTCCTTGACTCCAATAGAGACCAACAACGAGGATCTCAATGCCTCCCTACAGCGGTTATAATATTTTTTCGTCGACATCAACGCGCTGTCCACATAGACGTTGGTGCATATGCAGAGGGTCTCCAATCAGGAGTTGGTAGACAAAGAACAAAGTATCAGCGGTCAGTTATTGCGATCACAAGAGAAAGAGGAAGAAGCATGGGGAGATGTTGAAGTGTTGAAGAAGGCACAAGAGGGGTTGAGGGACAAGGAAATTGAGGAGTTGAAAAAGGAACAAGATCGACAAGTGGTCGAGAAGGCGCAACTCTGGGACCATAGGGTGCAGTTAGAAAATGTAATTTCTAACGTCTGTGAACAAGTTCCAGAAGCTACTATGGACAAGGATGTAGAAGCCAAAGTTCAGCAGCTCATGACGCTAATTGCACAATTGGAGCGCAACAATATTATTTTGAATGCTCTTGTACATCCCGACACACCACTAGAACAAGTCACAAAGAGGAAAAGAACCATGGAGGATGCGGTGACAGAGCTAGAGGAGATGGAGCAAGAAGAAAAGAAGGTAACTACAGTGACCATGCAATTTTGGGGTAGCGTAGTCCAGAAAAATCAATTAGAGAAACTGACCAAGGAGTTGCCGAAGGAAGAGGGGAAACTGGAAATAATGAAGGCATCACTGAGAGAGCTGTCACTAATCATTCAGATCATGAAGTCTATGGAGCTGAAGGAGTTGTAGTAGCACGTTGTAAAGGAAGAGGAGTGTCAGTGGAAGTGCAATACGTAGTTAGATGAGTTCCAAGAAATCGGAGCACAAATTTCTGTTAAGGCAGTTTCTGTGCTGCAGGCAGTTCCGAAGGGAAAAAAGGAGGTTGCTGATAAGATGGTTGAACATCCATTAGTGCATGATTTAACAAGAAGCTAGGAGATTTCTGAGAAGGTCAAAGATCAAGTTAAGGAGATCACCCAACAGTATGAAGCCTTCAAGCTAAATATCAATGAATACACCATGTCCAGCTAACGTGGCTCGAGGGCGAGCCACAAGATTGTGCTTGGGGCCTTTTGGTAGGTAGTTTTGGGATAAGTTAGTTGCGTAGCATCGCAGATGCTATGCAAGGTAAAAAATACTACGCAAGGTGGAAAATGATGCGCAAGTCGAAAATACAATATTATATGTATTTTTGGTCATCTTTTTTAGTTTTGGACCACATTTTGTGGACAATGGTCACTATTTTGTAGAATCTATTAAGAGTTAGTTAGGAAGTTGGTTAAGTGAACCATCGATGTAAAGGTGCAAGCCTGTAAGTAGATGTTGAATTGAAAATGTTAGGGGGCTCGAATGTTTTGGTCAACTTCTTAGTGATTGTTTGGAAGAGACAAATTTAGATGAATTTCGACATTTGTTGATCTATTTTGAGAACTCTTATTTTGCTGTGGAAGGTAATATGACATGATAGAAGTTGAGCAGAAGTACTATGTCTTTCACTGTTTTCCCATTTTCTTGTTTTCTGTGATCCAAATGTGAATGTACTGCGTATTTGCGACATGGATATGTGATTGATGTGATGTGATTTTTCTTTAAATAATAGTATAATTCTAGATCTTCCTGCACATCAATGTCTTTGCTATGAATCAATTATGTTAATGTGATCTATTGAATGAATGCACAGTTTTGTTAATGCATGATATGGATGATGATATCGATAGAATAATGTTGCAATAAGTAACCAAGTAGAGACACATGGTCCTGCTTCATATTGTTGAAACTTGGTTCCATCATCCCTTCCTCAAACTTCTCAGGTGAGACTTCACCTGCTTTGTAGGTGTTTCCAAACGGGGTAAAACCTATCTGGGTTAGTTCTCAGGGAGATCATGATGGTTTGGGTGTCGACAGAGAGCGAACACATGTCGACTGAGTTTGTGTAAACACCTCATTGTAAAATCAAATTAGAGATTGAAATATTCTTTTCCCAAATAATGTTTTTCCAATTCCTACGCCCCCAGTTAGGAACAAGTGCATTGGTTTGTCGGGCTTGTAATTATTCTTTTACAATATGTCTTTCACTATTCTTAGTAGTTCTTCATTTAATGGTCTCCTAATGTTAAAGTACTTTGTATTATTTAATATATGTGGTAAAGTTTGGAGTCATTCACTCTTATGTTTCTCGTCTTTTGAAAATGTTGCAAATCAACATCAATGTCATATTCATTATCATTTTTAGCTATGTTTGATTGTAAGTCCATAATAGTTTTTTCTACCTCGGCAACAACATTTATGTTGAATAATTGTTTTTCTTTATTTTCAATTTCACTTACTATGTGTTCAAGGTCATCCCATGCAATATTTGTTTCATATGTAAACTTCCTCTCAATTTGCTTTGCAATGTCTATCAATTACTCATAAGCATGTTCCCACATTGAGCTTTTTTTTTGCTCGAATTTTTTTTCATTTATTCGATATGGAACATAAATCATCAATTTGTCTTTGTAATAATTATTAAAAACTTTATGCTTATTATATTTGATGTATCTAATAACATAATCCTTTTGACTATTTTGATGCTTTTTACCTTTCTTTGTATAACTTGATCCAAATAATGCTAAGCATACATGGTCGATACATTAAGGATGAAACACATCGTAATCTATTATTGAAGGACAAATTATATCCTCAGAGTCATCTGGTTCGCATGTCATTTCTTTTTGTATTTTTAGCACAAATTCACATTGTTCAATAGTTGAAGTATTTATGAATATACAATTTCTTGAACTAATGTTTAGTGGTAGAGGAAAGATAATGTGGATAGTTTGTTGAGCATATTTTTGTTTCATATTTATGAGAGTCTTTCTAATTCTACTAATTTTTGTCATGATATTGACATTTGACTTCTCATGGTCTTCTCGTATGTGCTTAAATGTTGACATCATTGTCCTGTCAAATTTTCTCATGTAGGAGCTACAACATGTTGTTGTTGTATATGAATCAAGTACAAATTGAGAATCTATATTTGCATTCCATATTTTAGGAATATGTTATGCAAAACTATGTCCATATGTTTGATGGTATTCTTTCTAGAAAGGTAGTTATTTGGTTTAAGCTACATTGTATTGCATGTTTGTACTCTTCTTCTGTTAAACATATTCATTCAAAAAGTTACCAAATGTATATGTGTCATCGTACTTTGAATTTTCTAGTGTTTTAAATATCAATTTTGCATTTTTTCTTGTCTTATCAGTGTCATAGTCTACATGTTTGAGAATTATTGTTCTTCTGATTATTGACCGAAGGAAATTGAATCTATAGTTTACATTTTTTATTTTTTACAAGTTTTTATGTGACGATGATGGTGAAGGGTCTTTGAGTCATTTGTGAGTGTTTTTGAGTCACATGAAAATTATTTATCAATGAAGTTTTGAATTTCTTTGACTGTGTTTTTTTCCATAGATTGGTCTGTCTTTTATCCATAGTAATCCATCTTCATCTTCACTTTCCCTATTTTGAAATTATGTAATGAAAACATAGTATTCAATAATTCCATAGTACTTTTTGTGTTGGAAAATTAATTTCCACATAATAGACATTATATTTCTATAAAAACAAGCACAAGTTATAGGTTGTCTCTAATCAATGATTCAATTTCATTTTGTAGGATTTTATTTGTCTGATTTCTTATTTTTTTTAATGCATTGACTAATGGTTTCCATTGATTATCTGCTCCACTAAAAGATAAAAAAAAATGTTAGTGGTCCCAGTTTTCATACCATTGCATAGATCCTTTTACGTGTATATTGTTGATAGTCTGGTGATGTACAAATCATTTTCAAATTCATGTATCTAATGCCTGAATTCAAAATGGAATCTAGGTTTATCTTTGATTTAGTATATTTTGCTAATAGATTTCTTCCTTTCAATTGTCCTTTTCGTATTCTAATTCATATACTACTGAAAAATTGAATTCAAATAATCCATACTACTTTATAAAATAGATTTGTTGTATGATAGGAAAATTCATGATGTTTGTGTAATACTTCCCATTTACTAATTTTTTGATATAAGATTTTTTTAGCTTTGTTGTCTAGTCATTTTTCACCATAAAATAGTGAGGAGAAACTCATTTCCTCAGAATATTTGGCTTGAAAATTTCCTAACGAAAAATATGCATCACTAGGAGGAATGTTTATTTAGTTGTTTAGAAGATAAAAAATACTATATGAATCAATAAATATGTTGACACAAACTCAGCCAAAAAACCCAGTCAATAGTGGTTCCCACTCTGTCGACACCCAAACCACCGCGATCTCCCTGAGCACCGACCCAGACAGGTTTTACCCCGTCTGGCAAAACACGTAGAGAAGATGAAGTCTCACCCAAGATGCTCAAGGGAGATCTTACGGAACCAATTTTCCACGGAATGAGAGAGGACAATGTGCATCTACTTAACAACTTAGCACAACCTTAACAAATCTAATCATTCAATTCATGCATTAACAGAACCATATCATTCTTCAACATATCACATCATTATATGATAACTGCAATAAACACATTGATGTGCAAACAAATCCAACAGAATAACATCATTTAAAGCAGGGAAACATTGCATCATTTATAGACCCATGTTGCATATTCACATTGCATTCATAATTGAGTCGCAGAAAACAGTAAAACATGAAAACAAAAAAGAACACAAGGATTCACCTCAACTTCCGTGTTGTCATATTACTTCTGCACAAAATCATAGATTCTTCAAAACAGTTCACATATCAACAAGTTCTCTCCAAAAGTATCCAAAAGGTCTCAAGCATTGAAGTCTCTCAGTATCTAGTATCTAGTATCTCCTAACACTTATAATTCAACATCTACTTATAGGCTTGCACCTTTACATCCGGGGTCTACTTAGACATCTTCCTAACTAACTTTTAACTAATTCTTCAAAATAATGACCAACATTCGCACAATGTGGTCCAAAACTACAAAAATGACACAAAAATTACATAAAATATTCTATTTCCATCTTGCACGCCCTTTTCCACTTGCGCGGTGTCTTTGAGCTTGCGCAACATCCGCGATGATGTGCAACTAATGTATCCCAAAATATTCTACCAAAAAAGTCCATGTAGTAGTGTTTTGGTAATTGGTTCTTCACTGTTTTATCGATCGAGCTCCTAATTATCAATGTCTATTTCAATTTCATATGCTTCTTCGTTTTCTATGAATACCTATTGCCACCTATTACTTATTGTAACATTCTCAAGTTTGTAAAGTGCCATTTGACATATATTTTTAGGGATTTCATGACTATGTGGGGATGAATGCGACCAATAACATGGGATTTCTTGAATTGGATACTTTTTTTTATTTCCACTGCAATTGTGTCAGTCTCATTTATGTCATGAGGAAACGCATGTTAAATCCTACAAGTATCTGTAGGGACATTAATAGTGAATTTTCCATCACTTGAGTCAAAAATCCCTAAAAACCAAATATCAATTATTTAATTGATAAATTAATTAAATAATGGAGGAAACCCCAAATCCTAAATCATTGGGATTTGCTCTGATTTGACTGAAATCAGTCTCATCAGCTTGGGATTGACTGGATTTGACCATCCCTTGACAGAAGGAGGTGATATGGGCTGAATAGAGAGTGCATTTATGCATGCAATCTTGGGAATTGTGCCCTCCCTCTCTCCTCCACATGTGTGGGCTCATTTGGATGATTTTTGGTGGATGCTTCAGTTAGCAGGTTGAGGTGTCACTCAAATCATCCCTCTGATTGATAGTTGCACTCAATAAGACTTAGATTAGACTCAGATAGACTCATAGCGGGCTCATATTCACTCCACATGTAGCTGCAGTCTCTCTCTCCTTGGGATTTGCACCCCCACTAGGCTAGATTTCCTATTTTTGCTATAAATAAAGCAGCCATTTCCTCTTCCAAGCTAGTTAGATTTGGATTAAAGGGCTTGATATTGTAATACTGTTGTAATATTTTGATTGTTGGAATAAAGAATATTTGGAGGCCAAATGGTGTAATGCTCTCATGTGTCTGGATTAAGCATTGTCTTGCGTCTATTGATGTTGCCGGTTTTTCTCTCAATTTCTCCATTTGAACCCTGTCTGGCTTGAACGATTCAGCTGAATAAATAGGATTATAGTTGGGCAAGTAAGGTTACTTGTTTTTATGTATCTAATAGAATATATGTTTGAATATCTAGATTATACATGTTTAATAAGTTTATTTGCATGTAATTCTGCTCTCTTTTTCATATATATATATCCAGATCTCATGAGATTTCTTGCAGGATTGTGTGTTTAGCTTTCAGGTAGCAAGGATTGGATGAGCCGTGCATTTAGTTTGACTCTAGTGTACATCAATTTTTTTTGTGAAGGCATTTCCCCTTTGTATTCCATTATCAATTTTCCATTGTAGATCCATCCAACAACATGTCTTTCCCCTTCTCTTCCTCCTTTCTATTAAAATCAATCTTCCGGTTACCTTTTTCTTCCTCTTATGATTAGATATAGTTCTAAGAATTGATTATATTTTGTTAGATCTAGTTCATAAGAGTCTTGTTTCTTAGATCTGTAATTTCATAAAGAATATCATTTCATAAAGATAGATCTAGGTGTAGAAATTTCCTTTTTTGCAAGTAGCTGAGTCATAGATCTAAAGCTTGCTCATAAGGTAGTTTATTTTTTTTTTGTTCTTTAAAGATTTAAATTTTGCAAGAAAATTGCATATCTCATTGGCTTCCCAAAAATCAAGCCAAGATCCCAAGGAAATCTTGTTTTCCTTGGTTCCTTTTTGCAAAACTAGATTAGCTCTTTTTAACAATTTTTTACTTAGTTTTTTTTCGGTAACTAGCATGGTGACCCAGAACACTTTTAAAGTGTTTTTGGGCATATTTGATTTTAATTGATTGAGGTTTTTTATCATTTTTAACAAAAAAGAGAAGGAGACTCTGCCCATTTTTTGACTGTTGGGCGAACCAGAGCTTCCCGGAGGCTTCCCCCACCACTGTGACTTTAGTTTAGCTTGTTACAAGCTTGTTGTAAAAATTTGGATCCCAGATAACAAGGAACAAAGTGCATAATTTATTTTGATGATATTTTAACCAATAATAATAAAAAAAAATCATTTCAAGTAGGCTCTTTTGAGCCCACTCCCCATCCCCCCAAGGGGGATCCGCGTCTGCTTAACTTTTTTGCATTTTTTTCCCATTTTTTCTCTAGATTAGTCTTGTTATGCATGATTGTATACTTTGATAACATTTTTCATTATTCCACATTTTTATTTCAAATTAATAATACTACTTACCCCACGACTTCCCGATTGACCCGAAAGGGGAAAGAGATGCGTGGTAGGACTAATTAGAAAACCGGCGGTGTGTATCTTGATTCTACTGTATTTGTTATTTTTTCATGTGTAAGCAGTAAAATTAACCCCTCCTTGATTTCTTGATTGAGGTCCACTTGGACTGAAAGAGATTCCTGGAGGGTCTTCTTTTTAACAAGAACACGCCCTTAAAATTGACTAAAATTGATAAGACTCCGGTGTGTATGCTCTGCACTTAGCTGTGGTTCATCCGATCAGTCAAGCTGCATCAAAAGTAGCATGAGTGACTAGTTTAATTAGTCTTCACCTTTCCCAATCAACCATCATCATGTGAAAATCGAATGCCTCGATCAAACCGTAAACGATGGCAAAATACCCAAAGGAAGCGGGAACTCTTGAGAAGTGACCTCGAGGCATCGATCTCTGTTACATCTTCAGGTGCATTATGAACAACAGTCTCAGAGACTCCATTCATCCCACATATTCCTTGTGGGTAGCTGAGAAGGTTTAGTTTTGGACATGCTCCAAGTACCCCCTGGGTATATCTAGAGTCCCCTCGCCTAAGTTAATTTACTCATATTTTCACATTAATTTAAAACGTACCAAGATACAATTGCACAACATTCATGACAGTACTTGCAAGTACTCTTAATTATTTTTCGACTCCATTTTCAAGGCACTAGTCAACTGTTTATTTCTTTCAATATATATGTGATTGGGTGTCATTTTGTGCTTACTTGTGATTATCTAAATCATGTTATTTGTTGTTTATAATTGTTAAATCAAAATTCCTAAAAAAATTACTCCTTAATACCATCATGATACTAAATAATTTTGCCTTAGTAACTTAATAGGGTCTACCCCCCTTGGCTTCGTTAGGAGTTGAGCCTAAATGAAGGAGTCAAGAACAAGGTGACAGTCTTGACTCGAGACTTGCCCCCAGGGACACACCAAGTGGCTTGAAGATTTCTGCCACGTCCCCCCCAGGTGTGTGAAAGGCGACAACACTTTTTGGCACCGTTTCCGGGGATAAATCTTTTTATTCCTGGAGTATGACTTTTGTTTTCTTCCTTTTTGTTTTCGCTTTGTTTGATGAATGGTTAGAGTAGATCTTTAATTTTCATTTGGTGACTCCACTGACTTTTTCAGTTTTTATTTTTACAAATAAAAGCAAAAAAAATAATTTTTGTGAAAATATTTATAAATGCTTATTTTTATTTTTCACATGGAGAATCCACTGGAGGGATAAAACCCTGCTTTCTCATCATTTTGTTGAGATTTTTTGTGTGTAGATTAGCTCATATGCCATAGTAAAACTTTAAATGGTCATTGTTTCGCTGCTCTGGTTTAGTATAAAATACATGGTTAATATATGCTACTGATAAGATGTTATGGATGATGAAGATTATGGCACTCTAATTTCTAGTGCATATCCTGCCATCGATTTCTTGGGCATCCCAAGATTTCCTAACCATGAACCTTATCTCCAGGATGAAAGATATTCCCAGTCTCCAACTTTTTATGGAGATGGTGGTTCAACTGTCTGTCACATAATATTTGTTTTTTCATTTGTGGAAAAACTCAACATACTTCATAGGGATAATGTGATGCGAATCTTTGCTCATTCTTTGAAAAGGAAGGCTTGCACATGGTTTTGTGGTCTTCCTGATAAATGCATTACCTCACATGAAGACTTATGTTCTATGTGTTTTGATACGTGGCATGATGGTGAGAGAGATATGATGACGGTTGTAGAAAGGACCCTCACCTACCTAAATGAGCTAAAGGAGCCCATGAATTTCATTATAGATGAGGAAACTCAGGATGATCCTATTGAAGAGCTTCATGAGGAACCCATGATTGAACACATTGTCAAAGACTCTCCTCATGTCACCATAACTGAAAACATTGAAGATTTGAGGGGTTCTCAAGTTTGTTGCAATGCTAATATTTTTCCGGAAATCCCTCATGTGGAAACCATTACAGAGATCGACACTTCTGAAGAAATTTATGATGTGTATGATGACACCCCTCTATGTTCATCACTTAGGGATGAAGTTTTGGAAGGATTAACTTCTTGTAATATCTTTGAAACCAAAACTTTGAAGGATGATTATTATGAACAGGAGGAGGGTAGTTATATCTTAGGATGTGATACCAACAAGGAAGACATGGATAGGCAGGAGCATGATGCCATGGATGAAGAGTCCCCCACATATGACATGGACGAGAGTGATGAATATTGGAATTTCATAGATAATACAACTTGTGAAAATATTATAGACAATCCCATACATGATATGTCTAGTAAGGGGAGTGTCTATTCAAAAATTTGTGGAAGTCTAATCTACGATACATCCATAGAAGGGAGTGTGGATACCTCTGAAAATCTTACTATGGAAGAGGAGTATTTAGAATTTTCACATGATCATCCAGATTCATATCATGCACAACTGGACACAGGTATCAGTAATGAAGATATTGAGAAGCAATATTGTGAAAAGTCAGATGTGATGCAGTTAGAGAAATATAAGTCTCAGCCATCTTCTTCACATATAGAAGTTCCTTATGATTTGGAGCAGCTTGGTGCTTATACAATGAGTTATCATTCGGTAATCCTTGATGATCAGTATGATGATATATTCAGTCCATCTCATCATGTTGATTGGTATATCAGTCCTATCTAGTCATGGATAGAAGCAGCCTACATGAGCACATACCAGTTTGGGAAGAATTTTTATGACATTTTTCATGCCTATGATTTCCCATCCATCCCACCCATTCCGGGTCATCATGTAGGTTTGAATTTTCTGAATAAACTATCCTTACTTTGGCTGGTAACCAAAGACAAGGAATTTTTTTATGTTAATAAAATGCTTAGGTGGTTCCATTGGATTTCTGATTACACTTAACTCTCTTTATATCGTGCTTAGAGTAGTAAAATAAGCTCCTTGAAAAAGAGTATTTACTTTCTGCATTTTTGTTTTGTACTTAGCTATAATAACACTTTTTTTCATTAGTTGGTTACATTTATTTTGTTTAAATAAATCAACTTAATGGTTCATTTGGTTTTTATATAAAGATTGTACTACTGAGGTTTTCTTGTCAAGTTGAAATGTTTTTACAGGGTGTATAAACCAGAGATTTTGGTGTTCTCGTATCCTATCCTTGGCCTATGAACAAATCAAACACACATCCCACAGTTAGAGCCAGATGTTACCACCTAAGTTGTACATAGTGGTTTTTATCAAGTGAGCCTGGTGAACCAGACAAAGATTATTTGTTCGAACTTCAGAAGACTTTCAAAATTGCTTATGGGAAGTGATTGTTATACTATATCACATGTTCATACCCCATAGGGGATTTGTAATAAAATGTTCGGGCATGATAGTGTCTGCAAAAGACTTGGTCTCTTAGAATTTATTTGTCAATCCGATAAGCCCAGGGTGTTTTTTCCCTTCGTTATTATTGGTTGTTGAATAAACAACTCATAATTTATGTTTTTTTCACTCAATACCTCCAAAGTTGCGGTGGTCAGCTTGGAATTTAGGCCTATTGAGGTTATTATAGTCTATGTGTCACTGTATAAACATGCTAGGTATTATGGCCAAGTCACATGAACATGTCTAAGTCCCCCTAGGTCTTTAATTTTTTTAATTTTAATTTTCCACAAAACTTAGGCTATTTTTAATACTCTAATTGGAAAAATTGATTTTGTAATAAAAGTGGGCTTGGAAATTAGTTTCATTCATGGCGGTGCTCATTTTCAAGCTAAGAGCACCATGTAAACCCATAAACCCACTTTTTCTAAGTTTTGAGTGATTTGTCCATCACTCAGGTCAAAAATCCCTAAAAATCAAATATTGATTATTTAATTGATAAATTAATTAAATAATGGAGAAAACCCCAAATCCTAAATCATTGGAACTTGCTCTAATTTGACTGAAATTAGTCTCATTGGATTGGGATTGACTAGATCTGACCATCCCTTGATAGAAGGAGGTGATCTGGGCTGAACAGAGAATACATTTATGAATGCAATCTTGGGAATTGCGCCCTCCCTCTCTCCTCCACACGCGTGGGCTCATCTGGATGAGTTTTGGTGGATGCTTCAGTTAGAAGGTTGAGGTGTCAGTCATATCAGCCCTCTGATTGATAGTTGCACTCAGTGAGACTCAGATCAGGCTCATATTCACTCCACATGCAACTGTAGTCTCTCTCTCCTTGGGATTTGCACCCCCCTCTACGCTAGATTTCATGTTTTTGCTATAAATAAAGCAACCATTTCCTCTTCCAAGATAGTTAGAGTTGGATTGAAGGGCTTGATATTGTAATATTGTTGTAATCTTTTGATTGTTGGAATAAAGAAGCTTTGGAGGCCAAATGGTGTAATGATCTCATGTGTGTGGATTAAGCATTGTCTTGCAGCTATTGATGTTGTCATTTTTTCTCTCAATTTCTGCATCTAAACCCATTCTGGCTTGAATGATCAGATGAATCAATAGGAGTATAGTTGGGCAATTAAGGTTACTTTTTTTTCTATATCTGATAGCATATATGTTTGAGGATCTAGATTATAAATGTTTAATAAGTTTATTTGCATGTAATTGTTGTCTGTTTTCTATATATATATCCAGATCTCGTGAGGTTTCTTGCAGGATTGTGTGTTTAGCTTTTAGGTAGCAAGGATTGGATGCGCCATGGATCTAGTTTGAATCCACTATACATCCAACATTTTTTTGAAGGCATTGCCCCTCTGTATTCCACTAACAAGTTTCCATTACAGATCCATCCAACAATGGGCCTTTCCCCTTCTCTTCCTCATTTCTATTAAAATCAATCTTCCGGCTACCTTTTTCTTCCTCTTATTATCAGATCTAGTTCTAAGCATTGATTATATTTTGTTAAATCTAGTTTGTAAGAGTCTTGTTTCTTAGATCTGTAATTTCATAAAGATAGATCTAGGTATAGAAATTTCCTTTTTTGCAAGCAGCTAAGTCATAGATCTCAAGCTTGCTCGTAAGGTAGTTTATTTTTTCATTCTTTAAAGATTTAAATTCTGCAAGAAAATTGCATATCTCATTGGCTTCCCAAACAGCAAGCCGAGATCCCAAGGAAATATTTCTTTCCTTGGTTCCTTTTTGCAGAACTAGATTAGCCCTTTTTTACAATTTTTTACTTAGTTTTTTTTTGCTAACTAGCGTAGTGACCCAAAACACATTTAAAGTGTTTTGGGAACATTTGATTTTAATTTATTGCTGTTTTTTTAGCAGTTTTAACAAAAAAGAGAAGGAGACTCTACCCATTCTCCGACTCTTGGGTGAGCCATAGCTTCCCGGAGGCTTCCCCCACCGTCGTGACTTTAGTTTAGCTTGTTACAAGCTTGTTGTAAGCCTTTGGATCCTAGATAACAAGGAAAAAAGTGCATAATTTATTTTTATGATATTGTAACCAATAATAATTAAAAAAAATTCACTTCGAGTAGGATCTTTCGATCCCACTCCTCATCCCCTCAGGGGGGATCCGCGTCTGTTTCACTTTTTTGCATTTTTTTCCCATTTTTTCTCTAGCTTAGTCTTGTTATGTAGGATTATATAATTTGATAACATTTTTCATTATTCCATATTTTGAATTCAAAGTAATCATACTACTTAACCCACGACTTCCCAATTGACCTGAAAGGGGAAAGAGATGCGCGGTAGGACTAATTAGAAAACCAGTGTTGTGTATATTTGATTCTACTATCATTGTTATTTTTTCACATGCAAGTAGTAAAATTAACCCCTCCTGAATTTCCCTATTGAGGTCGACTTGGACCGAAAGAGACTCCTAGAGGGTCTTCTTTTTAACAAGAACATGCCCTTAAAATTTACTAAAATTGACAAGACTCCGGTGTGTATGCTCTGCACTTGGTTGCAATTCATCTAGTCAGTCAAGTTGCATCAAAAGAAATGTGAGTGGATAGTTTAATTAGTATTCACCTTTCCCAATCAACCACCATCAGGCAAAAATCCAACGCCTTGATCAAACTATAAACGATGTCAAAATACCCAAAGGAAGTGGGAACTCCTGAAGAGTGACCTCGAGGTGCCGATCTTTGTTACACCTTCAGGTGCATTATGAACAACAGTATTAGAGACTCCATTCAGCCCACATATTCCTTCCGGGTAGCCGTGAAGGTTTAGTTTTGGAGATACTCCAAGTACCCCCTAGGTATATCTAGAGTCCCCTTGCCTAAGTTAATTTACTCATATTTTCACATTAATTTAAAATGTACCAAGATAAAATTGTACAACATTCATTCCAGCACTTGCAAGCACTCTTAATTATTTTTTGACTCCATTTTCAAGGCACTGGTCAACTGTTTATTTCTTTCAATCTATATGTGATTGGGTGTCATTTCATGCTTACTTGTGATTATCTCATCATTTTATTTTTTGTTTACAATAGTTAAATACAAAATCCTAAAAAACTTACTCTTTAATACCATTATCATACTAAATAATTTTGCCTTGGTAACTTAATAGGGTCTACCCCCCTTGGCTTCGTTAGTAGTTGAGCCTAAATGGAGGAGTCAAGGACAAGGTGAAATCCTTGATTCGAGACTTTTCCCCAAGGACACACGAGTGGATTTAATATTTCTTCCATATCCCTCTCCAGATGTGTGAAAGGTGGCAACATTGAGCAAGAAAAACCATGAGTTTTCAAGTGACTCAAATGCATATCATAGGTGCATCCATGTAGATGTGCATCATCAGAAAGTAACAAAGGATGCTGCTGCAAATGTGAATAAGAGTGTGCTCCAACCATGTCATTAATAAAAAGTAAATCTAGGAGTTCCATACTCCTCATTTGGCACCATAAAAAATAACTCTTTCACCCATACTTCATTGAGACTAATGCTGCAAAACATGGAATTGTAGGATGTAGGAGAATGAAATAACTCACCCAAATGATAAAAAAGTGCAGAAGTTTCATCATGGGAAGGATCCACTTGGGTAGTATCATGAATCTCCTTAAAAAGTGTCAAACCTTTGTCATAGATGGGTTCCAATGTAGAGGAATCATGCTCTTCTTTAAAAATTGCATAACCTTCATCAAGATACAATTCAAGTTCCTCTTCCACCACATCAAGTGTTTGGATCTCTTCAAGTTCATATTCAAACACATCAAGCACATTTAAATTTCCACATTTCTCATGATCCTCCATGACATGAGAATCCTTCAAACAATCTACCATTTGGCAATTTGAAGCATTGGAGGGAAAACAAGCATCTTGCAACTTTTCAAGAAGTTGCTCATTTTGAATTGTGAGATTAATATTATCCTCATTATTCTTCAAGTATGCATCATGTAACAATTCATTAAGCTCAAAAAAATGGTTTCTATCAAAAATAAAAGACATGAAATTACCTTTGATGTGGCACATTGCTCTTTGAATCTTCTCCATGTCTTCAAGGAAGGATGGCTCCTCCAAGGAAGTAGCTCTCCAATAAGAATTTGATACCAATTCTTGAGTGTCATGGAGCATGCTAAGGGACTCTTGGATATTCTTTTAATTCATCTTTAAGGACCCTTCAAGAAAATTAGGCTCTTGCAAATGAACCTCCCTATCTTCTTCCTTCTTGCTAGGAACAACTTCATGAAGCTCAAATGGTGATGGGGAAGTTGATCTTGTTTCTTCTTCAACTGCTAAAAAGTATCCATTTTCAGATTTAATGGAGTTTTGGCTTGCAGAAACACTTTCAAAAGTGATCTTTGTGTCACCAACATAGAGATGTGACGACCCATCATTAGGTACTCCTTCATAGTTCAAACATCCATCCGTATATGCCCTTTGGTCCATGTGCATAGTAGAATTTGTTTCAAAATGATATTCAATAGTTTCAAGGTACTCTTATTCCTTCTCATTCGATGTTTCCTCATGTTATACCTAAATCTGCCACCACCATGTGATAAGACCCTTAACTTCCACGTTTTCCCTTAATCCCAACACTTAGAGTGGAAACTTACTTTGTTTGTCAATTCTACTTGGAAAAACTCAGCACCACACTTTGCTTGTGGCCCATGAGTGGTACCTTTCTCAGCATCGCCTGTATCTTGTTTTCAAGAAGAAGTGCTACCACCTATGGTCTTTAATCCAAAAGCATTTCTCATCTAAACCGCTCTGTCATAAGAGAAGAAAAGCGGCACCCTGGGTAAAATGGGAAACAAAGAAGTTTCTCGAGGCTTCTAGATCATGAGCCTCATGTCCTCGCTTATCCCTATCATTATGGGTCAGTTTGAGTTCAAGATCCCCCATAGTAGGATCTTGGAGCCACCTCACCCATAATTCTCTCAACTATCCCTATCCATTGAGCCTTATAAATACAAGCTCATGTCCATAGTTGAGGGGGACAACTATAGAGGTATTTTTATGCTATTGGATTGACCACTTATCCCAAGTCATTGGAGAGCATAGAGAGAAACGTTGGAGCTTATGGGGATTAAGAGTTTGTCTCATGGAGGTGCTTGTTGACACTAAGGCAATGATTGTAAGATTCTCCATACATTTTTAATGCAAATATGATTTCCGTCCCACATTAATGTTGTTTTGATTTCACATGTGTGGGATTCCTTAGTCACTAACATGGATGAGTAGATGATTTTCTGGTAGCTTTGATGTGTTTGCGTTTTTGATTTGTTTGTAGGTACACATGTTCACTATTGAAGAAGCATTCCAGGTGTCTATGACATTCAAGGAAGGTATTCATCCTTTGTCGTTCACTCATTTGTTTTGGATCTGAACCATTCAGACTAGAGGAACAGCTTCTGTCTGCAGAAGGTGCAATATTCCTGATTACAAATATAGCGAATCCACTGGGGAGCAGTGTGTATCTCAGTTGATATAATCTTCCTTAGTTCTTGAACTCTTGTCTGAATCTAGGCTCCATCTCCAACTCTCTTCAGTCAGATCTGCCATCTGACTCAGTGAATTTTGGATTGAAACTTTCAGATCTATTCAGATCTGAATTATTTCGACTTATTTCTAACTTGATATTTTGTTCTCCTTTGTGTTTTGGATCTATTTAGGGAACCACACATGTGCTGTTGGCCACAAGCAGTGCCACCGCCTGAAATCTGTTAGCCATACGTGGTGCCACCTCCTGAGTCCCATTATCCAGACGTAGTGCTCATCGAGAACCGCTCTGTCAAGACCCCTCCAGTGCGGTGCCAGGTAGGCCTTGTTCCAAGACTACATTTTTCTTATTTTTTTCAAAAATTTGAGTTTGTTTTCTTTTATCCCTACACTGTCAGGCTTGTGTTTTAGAATTTGAATGCTCATGGTTTGAAATTCTATGGTAAAAGATTGGTTTGAGTGAAGAATTCAAAATCTAGACTAGGCTTGTTGATTATCCATTTCCTTATGTGCTTGTTGGTTGTGATTGCGAAAGGAATTCTTTTTTGAAAATATTAGGTTGTAGTGAGCTCTCTTTTCATTTTTGTTATAAATACTGAAACAAAGACCATTTGATTAGCATCTTGGTTTCATTTTTTGTTTCCATAGAGGACTTCTTTTTGCTTGTTAAAAATAAATTTTTTTGACTAAGATTAGGTCATTATCATTATTGAGCATAAGACATTGGATCTTTGATTAGCCTCACAAGCTTTCAGGTTCTATGCGTTCTTTTGTCTCTTTTGAATTAGCACTATCTCATCAAAATAAAAAATATTGTAGTTTTAAGTTAGATTTATCTATGTTTTAAGAAAAATAAAAAAATAGAGAGCATATGCATGTAGTGTGATTCTTGTTTTTCTTATAGGAAAAGAGACTCTTCACCGTTTGATTGCTTTCAGAAAAGAAAAATGAGTTTGGAAAGTGTTGCTTGTCTTTGATTTTGATTTGTTCAAGATAGTTGTTTGGAAATTTTTGGTTTTAAAATGAAAGAAAATACTGTCTTTCCCTCTCGTTAGTAGGCATACCATGAACGGTAAAGTGAAATATTTGCATATGCTTACTGCATGGTTTTACTTTTTCTATCAAAATTCCATGCATTCACCTAACCGTCCACTTTAAAATTAATGATAGTTATATGTTAAAATTTACATAGCAATTTGAGTGATAGGTTAGAGACGTGTTCAGGCGTCGTTAAGCGTAGGAGTTGTTGGTACTCGTCTGCATTACATCCTGGGACTCGCACAGTTCTTCCACCTACTATCGGTATATCAAACGACCTTTCATGTACCCTTGAGGTATATAGAAAGGTACTTCATGTGCTCGATTGTATATCGAAATGCCCCTTGTGAACAGTTATGCATTAGAAAGCACTACTACCGATTTGAGCTCCCACGTACCTTGCGTATATCGGGAGACCCCACTAGGATACCTTATCCATCTGAGAAAATCCATTTTTCTATCTTTCTTGGATCCATACACTGAAAACAACATTCTATGAGATTACTACGCACGTACTTTTGAGGTATATCATGAGTGGCACCTTCTTCACAATCCTGGTGAGAGACTTGACTATCTCAACTCCTCCTATCATTTAAGTTTGCTTGTTTGTCCTATAGCTTGATTAGGGAAAAATTTTGGTGTGTTTTCCAGTTTTTGAGACATTAGGTTAGATAGGAGCTATACAAACTGGTTGAGCTAAAATAGTCCATAAGAGTACGGGGCTTGCCACTCGATTTTATTCCCGTTTCAGGAGAAAATCCAATGGAAGCTATCGACCAAGGAGCTGCTACCACCTCCCAAGTGGGAGAGAATGTGATTGCAAAAAGCAGTGGACCAGATCCTTTGCACTCACCTCCCTTGGTCCAACAACCTTCTCGAGGTAATACTTCATTCCATTCTCCCATAGAAGGTCATGTTGATGATACTACCCGTCCAGATTATGGTCCCAATGCTCCATTTTGGGATACCTTTATAGGACAATTCATTGACTCATTTGGCACCTGTTTAAACTTTTTTGAAGAAGTTTCACAAGATGAAGAAGAATGTAGAAAATACCTAGGCAGCTATTCTTCATGCACATGAGATTGAAAAGAAAATAGATAACATATTGGGCACACCGCCATCACCTTCCGTAGCTGTTCCTGTGGGATATCATTCACTTGCCTATTCAATGAGACCCATTGAACCGATTATAGATCGCACAGTGACTCCACATAACCCAGGTCAAACTACCAATCCCACCACCTCCCATATTATGTTTGTTCCCAATCCTCCCAGGTCTTCCACACCTGGGGCTCAACATTCAATTCCTATTTCATCATTACCTTCTAGTGCCAGGGGGAAACCCCCGACACAACCTACGTTATCTGTCACCACAATTGTACCTAGTCAAGGATAGACCTTTGATATAGAGAAATCTACAGTTTATGTCCCTCCCACCCACACTAATGTGGTTAACCCCCCATCCATTTTAGGTCAGCCCTTGGGGGTACAACCTGTAACCAATCAAACCTCATGGGGTTATGGTTACACAACAAATCAAGTACCTGTAGGAAAAATTAATTATCCACCCAAACCTATAGGAATTCCTTATGCTATAATTCCATATCCTAGTAATACTTTTACATCATTGTGTCAACCTAACTGGTCCTACATGCCAGCCATGGGGGGGATACCTATACATACTGCGGGAGGTGCCAGAGGACCGACTTATGGAGTTCCTCCCCGTGAGGGGCCTAATGGTCTTGGAGGACCCAGTAGCTTTCCTCCTTATGGTCCTAATGGTCCTGGTGGTCCTGGGGGGCCTGGTGGCTTCCCTCCTAATGGCCCTCCTCCTAGTGGTTCCAGAGGCTTTGGAGGTTTACCTCCTAGAGGTCCCGAAAGGTCTGGTGGTCTGCCTCCTGGTGGTCTTGGTGGTCCTGGTGGTCCCAATGGTCGTACTGGTCCCGAAGGCCCTGGTGTTCCTCCTCTTAGAGGCCCTAGTGGTCCTAACAGTACTGATCCTAGAAATCAACCCCCTGCAGGTGGAACCTCCAGTAGTTCTTCGTCACAAAAACCTGTCTATCAGTCTACTTATGGTCCTACTGGTACTTATATGCCATATCAATATTACCAGTATGTGCAACCTAATCATCAGTTACCTTTCCTAGCAACTTTGGACTTGCCTAATTTGTCCAAGTTGATTAATGACCCCATTCAACATAACCCCTCGTGGCCTCCCATTCCGGTAAAGTTACCATTGGACATTCCAAAGTTCAATGGGAAGCAAGGAGACGATCCAAAAAGCCATGTCATGACATTCCATCTATGGTTTTCTTCAAACTCCCTTATGGATGATTCAGTTTGTTTAAGACTCTTTCAGCAAACTTTGACCAGTATAGCCGCGAAGTGGTACATTGAACTTTCACAACATTCGTTTGTGGATTTTGGCTCATTAGCAACTGCATTTATTGCGCACTCTTAGCTTCCTATCTGTTATGAAATGGGTATTGATCTCTTAACTTCTCTGTGACAGAACACCTCCACCCATATATCTGATCATATCCATGAGTGGAGAAGGAGGAGAAGACTTATTAAGGATCCTATTCCGAATTAGTTATTAGCTGATTGGTTTACTAAATCTTTGTTGCCTCTGATTGCCTAAGATGTGGCTATGGGTGGTGCTGTTACTGAAGAGCAAGCCATTAGTCGAGCCCAATATCTGGACTTGGTCTATTCCAAGTCTGGAACTTTGTATCACTTGATTCCTCAAGCTCCTTGCCCAAGCATCGATCCTGCAAAGCCACCAACAGAAGTCCCTGTTGATGGGATTTTTGGTTCAATCCAGTCCTCGTCTATAGAAAAACCTGCCAAGCAACCCCAGACTGCCACCCCTACTCACTCGACTCCCAAGGTTTCCACCGAGGTCAATTCTATTCATAGTTTTCAAACCTCTGGCAATAATAAAAAGAAAGGTAAAGCTAAAAATAAAAAAATATAGAAAGCAACAAGAGAATCCAAAACCAAACACCAATGATAATGATACAGGGAAAAGGAAAGAAAAATATCCATGTCTACTATGTAGAGGTGATCATTTCACAAAATACTGTCCCTGCTAGGACAAAATCACCCAATTTTTGAAAACTAATCCTGCACCTGCGGTTCTCACGGATCCTTTTCCCTCTCAACAACAACTGATAGACCACATGTCTAATCAGGAAAACTCTAGTTCTTCAAAATAAATTTGCATGATGTCCTCAAATACCATTAGTTTTCAAACTCGAAGTCAGAGTTATGACAAACCCATAGACAAGAAAAAAGACAATTCTTCTTCATGGAAATATCCCTCTACTAGTTCTCCCGACTCGTCGTCTACTGTCCCCCTAACCATCAAGAATACTACTCTTGATATGGTTTTGTGTCCACCCAAAAGGACTCTTAGGAAAGCTATTTTTAGCCCTAATTCCTGAGCTACTCAATTTTATAATGTAGTTTAAGATCTCGCTCAGGCACCATGTGCAATGTCTACCTTGGAAGTGCTCCAAAGTTGTCCTACACAACGCAACAACCTGTTAACTGCGTTAGGAGCTTTAGACCCAGACAATACTAATTTGATTCATTTCAATGTTGAGAACTATAAGTCTAGAGTACCTCACAAACTTGCTTTCCAAATCATCATGAAAGCAGTTGGAAAGAAGGTCTTTAGAACTGCCTCAGACAAAGGAGCTTCAAATTTAGTTTTGTCCCTATCTTATTGGAAAGCTATTGGCTCTCTTGATATTGTAACTTCACCTACGCCTCTAAAAGCCTTTGATAGATGAGGTTTCCATCCCCATGGTCTCATATCATCCCTTACAGTCGAGCTTGGGGGAAAAATTGTTTCTATTCAAGTAGAAGTAGTAGATGCCCCATTAGATTACAACCTCCTTCTAGGAAAAAAAATGGTTTTACAGGATGACTACTGTCGCTTCGATGGTATTTCGAACAGTCCAATTTCCACATATAGGGAGAATTGTCACCATTGACTAGATCAATTTCTATACCCTGGATTTTACTACCTCTACAGCTAATAACATCCCTATGTTAGGATAGTCCCCTCCTTGTTACCAGTCGATTGGGGTAGGCATGTTGAAGGATTCATCCCTTATGGGGATTTTTCCGTCCACTCATCCTAACAAAGACACAACGACAGTAAATATGATTGCATAATTTGTTTATGATCCCAAGGACAAAAAAATTGTTGAGTCCACCTCGTTGATTCTGCATGAAGAAATGTACAACATCATTCGAAACCTTTTCAATGATCACACTGATGAACTTCATCTGGTGACTTCGGATCCTTACCACCTACCCTACTGGTTAGAACCATCTCTTCCTATTCGGGATTATCTCTCTGAGGCTTTTCCTTCCAACAAGTCCATTATGGAGATCATGAATACGAATGAGCCTATCTAGTAGGATCACCATCATATATCCTTGTTCCTCCCCAACACCATTTTGGTCAACCATGACTTTGCATCCTTGTTTTCCACTAATATTGTCAACATATCTCAAAGTCCTATATTGTTGCAAGACACAGATTCTGAAGGAAACCTATGCAACATTACTCATACAAATTCGATTGACATATCAGCCAAGCCTGGTACCATCAAGCATGTTCATGTTGGGCAGAACTGCTCGGCAGAAGAATCTAAAGCCTACAATGAACTTTTCAAATAATTCCATGATATTTTTGCTTAGTCTTATGAAGAAATGCTGGGGATAGACCCATACATTGTGGTCCATGAAATTAAAACCTATCCCACCGCTAAACCTATCAGGAAAAAAATTAGGCAAGTCCATCCACGGAAGGCCGCAGCTATTAAAGTTGAAATAGAGAAACTTCTCAAAGTTGGGTTTATTTATCCCATACCCCTGACGGAATGGGTATCGAACATTGTCCTTGTCAATAAAAAGTAGGGCACCATTAGAGTATGTATTGATTTTAGAGACTTGAATAAAGCTTGTCCCAAGGACGACTTTCCTACTCCACACATCGATCAGATTATTGACAACTATGCCAAAAGTGTCATCTTCTCATTCATGGATGGATTTTTTGGTTATAATCATATTGAGATATACCCACCGATCAACACAAGACGACATTCATTTTCCCATGGGGAACCTTTGCTTATAGGAAGTTACCATTTGGATTAAAAATGATGGAGCCACTTTACAACGTGCTATGTCCTATGCGTTTCACGATATTAAACATATTTTTGAACCGTACCTTGATGAACTCCTTACTCATTCACAACGACGGGAGGACCACCCTGGTCATCTTAGAGACATTTTCCTGAGATGTCGTCATTATAATATATGGCTCAATCCGCATAAATGTGTTTTCTGCATTGAGACAGGACCCTTGTTAGGTTTTTTGATCTCTAAGGATGGCATCTAGATAGACCCATTGAAAATTGCCACCATTTTAGCCCTACCAGCCCCAACCAATCTTGTTGAACTCCAAAGTTTGCAAGGGAAGGAAAAATTTCTCCACCGTTCCGTGTGCAATTTTGCAGAGAAAATGCACGGTTATATGCGTCTCCTTAAGAAGTACACTCTATTCTATTGGGATGACCAATCCCAACACGCCTTTGATAATATCAAACATGCTTTGACTCATTCACCCGTGATACACCCCCCAGATTATTCAGAGTATTTTCTCTTATATATTGTTGCCTCCACTACTACCATCGCTATGGTTTTGGTGCAGAAATATCCTGACGGTCAGGAACATGTGATTTACTATGCTAGTAAGAATCTTATGGATTCTAAAACCCGATATTCACGCATGGAGAAATTAGCATTGGCCATGGTCATTGTTGTTCAAAAATTTCGTCACTACATTTTGCTTCGCACAACCACTGTATTGGCAGACAAGAACCCTATGTATTACATCCTGACTTGTCAGGTGCTCAGGGGAAAGTAATCCCAATGGATAGTCATACTACAGGATTTTGATCTGGAATTTTCCAAGTCCACATCAAAGAAATCCTTGGTCTTTGCCGAGCTCATGTGTGATCTTCCTTGTGCTTTGATGGAATATGACCCCAGTGATTCATTTCAGGATGAATTCCTATTCCTGATAAGCACTACTAACCCATGGTATGGAGATTTTCTCATTTATCTCCAAACACAAATGTTTCAGCCAAATCTATCCCATGATGATCGCTGTCGTATCCGTCACCACGCAAAATACTACCTCATCTTGAATGACGCCTTGTATAGACGTGGGATCGATTCTCTTCTCCGGCGATGCCTCACCCATGAGGAAGATGAACAAGTGTTGAATGATTGACACTCTATAGCATGTGGCGGTCATTTCTCTGGGATGGTTACAGCCCAAAAAATCCTTTGCACTGGCTATTTCTAGCCTTTTCCCACCTTGTCAACATTTTTATCTGGAAAAGCGCACTCATTCTGCTCCACTACACCCCATCATTGTCGTTCACCCATTTTCCAAATGGGGGATTGATTATATGCATTGTAATCCTACCTTAGTCAGGGGGCATGGTTACATCATCGTAGCCGTTGACTATTTTTCAAAGTGGGATGAGGCCATGTCTACATATGCGGAATATGGTAAGACTGCTGCTCTCTTCCTGTTCAATCATGTCATAGCTATATTCGCAGTCCTGCAGTCCATAGTTACTGATCGTGGATCACATTTCCATAATCAAACTATGGAGGAACGAAGTGCCAAGCTAGGTTTTCGCCATGAAAAATCTACGTCCTATTATCCGCAAGCTAATGGTCAGGTAGAGGCCATTAACAAAGCTTTGAAAATGATACTTCATCAGATGGTTGGAGACCATAAATCAAACTAGCACCATATCCTTTTCTCCACGCTTTGGGCTTACAGGACCTCGGTGAAAATATCTACTGGTTTCACACTTTTCCAGCTTGTCTATGGACTTGAAGCCATCTTGCCGATTCAATGTTAGATTCCATCCTTGAAACTTGCCGTCAAACTTCTCCCAGACACTTCAGCACATCAAGAGAGATGTTTATACTTGAACAACCTTGATGAAACTAGGAGAGATGTTTCCTTAGCTAATGAGGCACACAAGAAACGTGTCAAGGTGCAGTATGATAAATCTGTCCAACCTCGTGCCTTTAACAAGGGTAACCTAGTTTTGACTTATGATCAGAGATATGACAAGCTAGGGAAAGGAAAGTTAGAGTCCATGTGGTACGGTCCTTTTGTCATTTCAAAAGTTTTAGAGAAAGGGGCCTACAAGCTTGTAGACTATAATGGAATCCCTTTAGGGAAACCTCACAATGGGTTGTACCTGAAGAGGTACTATGCCTAGATCTCTCTTGGATAGTATCTTGTATATATGTATATTGCTTGAATTTCAGTGTGCTTTAAGTATTTTCAATATGGTTTTGAGTTTAGTGTCCATATATATTTATACCATGTTTTGGTCATGCAGAGTAGATGACTTTCTATGGCTTCGCTGATGGTGCTTGCCGCCACACCTTGAATCTTGCCTCAGATGCTTGGGTTCTCTATTCCCCAGCTTACGATTTGGTCAATTCAGGAGCAGTTTGTATTGGTCCCACCACCAACAACATCGTCGAGTATCAAGTAGTCATTGGTCTTCTAACTGAAGCTGCCTCCAAATATGTTTACAACTTGGTAGTCTTGATGGAGTTGCAACTAGTGGTTTGTCATTTAAACCATGTTTATACCATTAGGAATCCTATGCTTCTCCACCTCTTCTGGAGGGTACGCTTGTTAGAAAGGTCATTTGAAACTATCACCTATAAGCATATCCCTAGGGAACATAATGTAGTTGCTGACTCATTGGCTAACTACATCCTATATTAGCATATTGCCCATTCATGACATGAAAATAAAACTTGGTTCATTGTAAATAAACAATAAAAGACACATAAAACTCATGTAAAATACATTCACCATTTGAGACGTATAAACACCAGGTAAAATTCTGTATATATATATATATATATATATATATATATATGAACATGTTTTACAAAAAATAGGTCACGAGACCTCATCTGAAGCACATAGGATTTTAGGTAAAAATCACCATACAAAATCCTGAATCTATCAACTTTCAGTGGATACATCATGCACACATCGTTTAATGATGCTCATGGTAACACATCACTGCCTGGGCTACTCTACGTAGCAGTATGCTAAAGTTCCCTAGTACTCCCACTATAGGCCTCTGATACCTTAGAGGGAGGTCATCAATGGAAGCATTGAGGATGTATAGGGTCAACCTCTATAGGTTTTACTCTAACTCCCCGGTCACATCGTCACCCTGCGGTATGGGCTCCGACTCATCTATCTAATGGGGAATCTCCCCCAGGTCATGTTGCTTCGACGTCTGCATGAAAATATTCAAGTCTAGTTACTTAACATAAAAAATATAAAACATCAAAAACATAAAAGCACTATTTGCATTTTAGGATCTTTTGCTTCTTACCGATGTCACCTCACTATCCACTAGGTGGGAGTAGTAGGTCAGGGTCACCACTGAAGTCACTGCCTGCATATGCATAATCCTCCACCATGAGGAGCTGATCTCTCAACCATTGAAAGAATAGGTCACCGAACTTTACCTTCCCCCTGCCCGCCCCAGTACGGGCCATAATCCAGACCCACCTATGCATGCGAAGGTCTCGCGCTCTTAGCTCTATAAAGACCACCTGGGGTCTCATCTATGGAACCCGCTCAAAGAAGAAGAAAGCTAGAATGGAACTGAAACCAAATTGCTTTAGTTCCACCTACCGACACTTGGTCAACTGATACTTGAAGATCGGAAGCAGGTCTTCTTCCCAATTAAAGAATGTAGGCACCATCCCCTCTATGGCATAGAGCATATGTGCTCTAGACGCTTGGTGCACTCCTTGGCTTCTCATCACTCTCTGCATGGTAAACGATATAGTCCGTAGAGGTCCATCCATCACTGCTTTTATGGGGATTTTCTTCCCTGATGTCCTTGTCCCAGGGATACAATGATGGTCTATCAAATCTTATGTAGTGATTTCTCCTCCATGTGTATCAGTCAATGATATGGGAGCACCTCATCTCGAAAGGCTAATCAATAAGTAGATGTCCTCTACCTCAACTATCAAAATATGAGCACCAACCTTGAAATATTGTTGCTCCAAATTCCACATCTAGAGTATATGCTCTAGCAATCGCTCATGCGATACCATACTGGGTGTGCAAATTTTTTTTAAGAGTCCGTAGTCTCTCAATGCGGCTATGCAACCTGCATTTCGTTCAGTGAAGGATTCGTCATTATCATTCTATCTCTCTTTCCATATGACCATTTTTGATCTGCAAGAACCTGCCAAAAACAATCACAAGACTCATTAGAATCATTAGAATCATTCTTAATCATCCAAATCAATTGAAATGAGCTAGTTTTTCTTATGTGACTATTTTTACTTCTCCACGGTCGGTATCGCCTATGCCCCATTGAGGACAGGTGGTGGCAACACCTGTGTGCTATGTTTTCAGCACGGTTCTAGCAAGGTAGCGCTTTACCTGCAAGGGATAAGATCAGTTCCCACTCCCATGATTTTAGGGTTTGCCATACAAGTCCAAAACACCATTAAAAGTCAAAATTGAAGACATAATATGAAAGAGTAGGGTCTAGGCTATTACCTGGAACTGATAGTGCTCAAATATGACGGTGGAAAATCTCGATATCAGTGACTAAAATTCTGGCCAGGAAAGTGCTCCAAATGCTCTCCACTATGCGTAAATAGTAAAATGTTTTGATTTTTTGCTATTTACATGACTTTTATACACATTTTTGGGTTTGACATGCTATAGTTTTGTTTTAAAATAATATATTACTCAAAATATATCAGTCATGATCCTTTAATGCCATTTATTGACGCATTTAACACTTATTTTTGAGTCGTTGCAGGATAGAAGAATAGTAGCAGTAAAGTTTTGGGAGCTCGTTTTTGACTTTTTCGTACTACCATAAAATGGAAAAAGTTTTTGAGCGTTTATTGCGACACTTTGGTCACGCTCTCAAAACTTAGTATCAAAGGTCCGAGTCTATTTCTGATTCTTTTTAGGCTCGTAAAATCTATCATTGTGAAAAGAGACCTAATGGAGTCTTCTTTAAACTCTTTTCGGGCTCCTTAAATACGAAAAGATTGTCGAGCGATCTTGTCTCCTTCACGCTTGTTAAAGAATTTGAAGAGTCGTCTCTCCGATGGTAGGTTATCTCTTTTTCAGTTCGGATAGACTATTTATGAAAAAGGAACACTCCAGCCAATCATGACTGGAAGAGTTCTTTAATGCATTATTTTAAACTTTTTCAGGCCTTAGGGACTAAATCATATGAAAAAGGACCCTTTGGAGTCTTCTTCTATGGTCGTTCAGACTCTCTAAACATGAACGATACCGAGTTTTCTTTCATTGGACTCATTAAATTAAACATTGAGAGACACTCTTTTGGGAACAAAACCCTCCTCTCTCAAGTTCATAAAACATATGAGTTTGGACTTGTTATCGGATGAGCTATACCGAGTGTTTGTTACCCTCCTTGAACTCGTAAAACCAAAAAGAGGAACTTATCAGTCATGATGGGGGAAATGGGAAGGGAATCATTTTTGCAAATAAATGGTAGTATTTTGTCATTACCTTTGAACATGGCACTTGTCTACATATCATTTCATTCAATTGGGTATTCAGTTGATCTCCATGACGATCCACTTTCATGAGTCATGTCACTCCTTTGAGTCTTTCAAAAGAATGCATTGTCCACCGTCGCACTATGTGTTTGTCTATGTTACCACCTCAATTGTACTTAGTGGTTTTTTATCAAGTGATCCTGGTGAACTGGACAATGATAAGAAGACCTTCATTCTTGCTTCTGGGAAGCTGTGTTGTACTATATCACATGTTCATACCCCATGGGGGAATTGTAATAAATGTTCTAGCATGATAGTGTCTGTAAAAGACTCAGTCTCTTAGACTTTATTTATCAATCCGATCAGCCCAAGGTGTTTTTTCCCTTGGTTATTATTGTTTGTTGAATAAACGATTGATAATTTCTGAGTTTTTCACTCCATACCTCCAAAGTTGGGGTGGTCGACTTGGCATTTAGGCGTATTGAGGTTATTAGAGTCTATGTGTCAATATATAAACATGCTATACATCATGGTCGATTCATATGAACATGTCTAAGTCCCCCTAGGTTTTTTCAATTTTTCAAATTTTTAGGTTTTTCAGTGTTTTTTATTAAAATTTAATTTTTCCAAAACTTAGGCTATTTTTAATAGTTTAATTGGAAAAATTAATTTTGGAATAAAAGTGGGCCAAATAATCTGTTTCAGTCATGTAGGTGCTCATTTTCAAGCTAAGAGCACCATGTAAACCCATGGACCCACTATTTCCTAGTTTTGAGTGATTTTCCATCACTCAGGTCAGAAAGCCCCAAAAATCAATTATTGATTATTTTAATTAATAAATTGATGAAAAATGGAGCAAATCCAGAATCATAGATCAGTGGATTCTTAGTTGATTTGATTGAAATCAGTCAGATATGAACTAGATTGACTGGATCTAACAAATCCTTGACTGAAGGAGGTGATCAAATCAGATCTAGAGTTGATCTTCAACATCCTTTATGGGGAATTTCACCCTCCCTCTGTCCTCCACATGTTTTCGCTCATCTGGATGAGTTTTGGTGGATGCTTCAGTCAACAGGTTGAGATGTCAGTCAGATCAGCTCTTCGATTGACAATTGCACTTAGTGAGACTTAGATATGGCTCAGTTAGACACATATAAGGCATTGATGGACTCTCCTTCAGCTACAGTGGTCTATCTCCTTGGGATTTTTTCCCCTTGGGTTGGATCTCCTATTTTTTGTATAAATAAAGCACAAGCTGCCTCTTCCGAGCTACTTAGAGTTGGATTGAAGGGCTTGCTATTGTAATACTGTTGTAATCTTTTGATTGTTGGAATAAATAAGCTTTGGAGGCCAAATGGTGTAATTCTCTCATATGTGTGGATTAAGCATTGTCTTACGGCTACTGATGTTGCCGGCTTTTCTCTCAAATTATGCATCTGAACCCTGTCTAGCTTGAACGATTCAGCTGAATCAATAGGAGTATAGTGGGCCAAGTGAGGTTACTTGTTTTTCTTATATCTCATAGCATATATGATTAGAAGATCTAGATTATACATGTTTAATAAGTTTATTTGCATGTAATTCTTGTCTCTTTTTCATATATATATCCAGATCTCATGAGGTTTCATGCAGGATTGTGTGTTTAGCTTTCAGGTAGAAAGGATTAGAAAAGCTGTGGATCTAGTTTGACTCCATTGTATATCCAAAAGCTTTGTAAATACATAGCCCCTCTGTATTCCACTAACAAGTTTCCATTGCAGATCTGCTTCAGCAACAAGCACTTCTCTTCTCCTTTTCCTCCTTCTAAATCAATTTTTTTCCTAGTTACTTTGTTCACGGCTTTGATATTGTTTAGATCTATTATCTTAAATTAAATTAAACATATATATGTCTCCTCAAAGCCCATAATCTAGATCTTGTTCTTAAAAGGTTTCATAAACATTATAGATCTAGCTTTAGGGAAATCGTCCTTTTTGCATGGAATTTTAAAGACAATTTGTAGCTTGTATGCATTAGATTTTTGTTTTCTGTTATAAAAGACAAATCTAGCAATTATTTCAAATCATATTGGCTTCCTAAAAGGCAATGCAAGATCCCAAGCAAATCTTGCTTTCCTTGGTTCCCTTTTTACCTTGTGGATCTAGTTTTAACTTAGCTTTTTTTGGTTAAAAGTAAGCTGACCCAAAGGTACTTTCAGAGTGCTTTTGGAAATAGTTCATTCTAATAAGATTTTTGGTTTTTATCAGGTATAATAGAAAAGAGGAGGAGCTTCTGTTCAAAAGTGACTTTTGGACCTTCTGAATCGCTTCAGGGGTCTCCCTTTTTTACTGAAATATTTAATTTTTGCACTTTGTAAGATCTTGGTTTCATTCTATATAAGAATCAAGAGGCATCATATCAGTTTTCTGATATTGTCACCACTGGTAATAAAAATAATTCTGAATAGGCTCTTTCGAGCCCATTCCCCATCCCCCCTGGGGGGATTTGCGTCCGTGTCATTTTTTGCTTTTCGTTCATATTTTTTCAATATAAGCGTAGTACTAATATGCAGGGTAGTATAATTTGATTTAAAATCATTTCCATATTCCATTTCTATTGGTTTCAAAGTAACTTTAATACTTACCCCACGACCCTCCTTTTCTACCGAAAGGTGAAGAAAGGTTCATGGTAGTCTAATTAGAAAATTGTCGTTTGTTTATCTTTTTATGTTTCATTTGCTATCATCATTTGTTTTAGTAACCATAATAAAATCAACCCCTACTTGATTCCCTGATTGAGGTCCACTTGGACTGAAAGAGGTTCCTGGAGGGTTTTCTTTTTAACAAGAACATCCATCTCAAAATTTACTAAAATTGACAAGACTCCGGTGTGTATGCTCTGCACTTGGCTGCGGCTCATCTGATCAGTCAAGCTATATCAAAAGCACTTGAGTGACTAGTATAATTAGGATTCACTCTCCCAAATTGACAAACCATCTGGTGAAAGTCCAACACCTAGATCAAACCATTACGGTGGAAAAATACCCAAAGGAAGCGGGAAATTCTGAAAAGTGACCTTGGGGCACCAATCTCTGTCACACCCTAATGGGTGTTTTATGAACAATAGCCCCAGAGACTCCATTCAGCCCACATATTCCTTGTGGGTAGCTGTGAAGGTTTAGTTTTGGACATACTCCAAGTACTCTCATGTATATTTGGAGTTCATCCCTTCGCTTAATTTTAATCAACTCATATTTCACACTAACTTAGAACGTACCAATAGGAAATTGCAAAGCATTCACTCCAAGCACATGCAAGTACATTGATTTTCTTTTGACTCCATTTTAAGGCACTGGTTATTTCCTTGCTATATATATATATATAGTGCCTCAGCATTGTGCTTTCGTGCACTCATTTTATATCTTGTCATCTATGGTTGTTTATGGTTAAATTTCAAACTCCTAAGTAATTCATTCAGTTTAACATCACCATACTAAGTAACTAGCCTTAGTAACTTAATAGGGTATACCCCCCTTGGCTTCATTAGGAGTTGAGCCTAAACGGAGGAGTCAAGAATAAGGTGACAGCCTTGACTTGAGACTTGTCCCCAAGGACACACCGAGTGGCTTGAATATTTCTTCCACGTAACCTAGGTGTGTGAAAGGTGAAAACACTTTTTGGTGTCGTTTCCAGGGATAAATTATTTTATTCTCGGGTACGACTTAGCTTAAAAATTTTTCTAAACATCTAAAAAGATAAAAAAATTAATTTGATTTATCTTGTCTTTAAAAAAAAATTAAAATTAAAACTCGAACCATCTGGTGACTCCATTGTCTAACATCCCTCCAAGAATTTCTACCCAAAGAAACCGCAATCAATTATTCAATCCTCTCCCTAATCCCGAAAGTTTTATTAGGGAAAGATTGAATAGGTAGACTTCTCATAGAAACCTTGAATATTTAGGAGACCAATCCCTCTCAGATATCCATCACATATTTGTAGAGAGTCATGTTCACCAATCTCAAGAATGACGGAACTATTCAAACCCCTTAACTTTTATCAGATAGCAGGTGCTTCCCATGCCATTCCAAAAGATGCTATCAAGAAGCTCCCCATATTTCAGGGCAATAATGGCATCACTGCGAATTCTAACCTTCAAAAGTTTGAAAAGCACCTGGTCAATTATTGCAATGATGCTGCCCATGACCATGGCGATGTGAAAATGAAGCTCTTTGTTTTATCCTTAGAAAATGATGCTGAAGAATGGTACCTCGACCTAGATGATGATTCATATAAAACTCTTAGTGAATTCCTAGGGGTTTTTAATAAGAAATGGGGAGAAAAGAAAGAACCAAGACATCTGCTTGCTGCCCTTCATAACATTAAGAAGATGGAGAATGAAACCATGGATGAATTTAACACTAAGTTTAGGTGTGTGGTTGCAGAAATCCCTAAAGAAATCAAGCCAAAGTATGCCTCCATCCTCATATCTTACCATTTAAGAGACAAAGAGCCGACCGATCTAAAAACTACTCAGGAATTAGCCGAGAAAAAAGAAAAGAATATGCAGTCTTCAGCAAAATCTGACATTCTAGGTTACACTAGGGGAAACACTTCATACAACGAAGAAAAGGGAAAATACTTTGAATTAGAAGAAAAGGGAGCCTCTAAAGATCCCATGGAAAAGGTAACAGACATGATAAAAGGCTTGGTTACTAGTCAAAACCAACTTATGGCAAATCAGTCTGCACAATTGAATCTTATGCACAATAGAATAATCACAATGGAAATAAATAATGGACCTAGGAACTTTCAGCCTAGGTAGAATCCGTTGTATCAAAAGAAGTTTCCTCAGCAAGAGCCTAGGATTCCGAACTAGTTAGACTCAGCTAACATGGTAGAAGAAGTAATTCCATGGTGTAGACCCTGTGAACAATTCCACCAAGAAAGCACTTGTTATGTTGCAAATCAAGCCATGGAACATGGAATTCCTGAGGTCAGTAATTAGGAAAAACCTTCAAGTGATCCTGATCATATATACATGGTAGTCCAGGCCTACCCTTTGTCACCATCTAAACAGTACAATCCTGATGATGAAACCATTGCAGAATCTTATAGTGAAACTTATGATGAAAACTATAATATACATGATGGGACTCCTATGTGTTCTCCAAATAATGATGACAGTCTGGAAGGTTTACTACCTTGTGACCTTTTCTCTGAAGAAGATGAGTATGAAAATGAGGACAAGTATAGCTTGGAGCATGATACAAGTGACGAAGACTCCCTTATCCCTGACAAAGATGTTGATGAGGAGTCCTGGACATTCATGGAAAATCCAGTCTATGACATGAATAAAGAGGAAAATAATGAACCAGAAACTTTTGATGGTTTTGTTGATTTTTCTATCTATGGCATATATTAAGGAGAGAGCATGGACCATGTGGCCTTGGGAAACTTTTAATATAAAAAAGGAGCATGCAGTTTATCCACATGATCAGTCTGAGACATATATTAGTATCAGTAATGAAGACAAAGAGAACTCGATATAAGAACTTGATATCAGCAATGGGGAATCCATCAGATCTGACATAGATGATGGTGATGACTATTGGGATTTTTGTGGATATCTTATTAAGAATCCTATATATGCTATATCCAGCAAGGGGGGTTCTATTTAGAAATTTGTGGAAGTCCAATCTATTATACTTCCATAGAGGGAAGCATGGATCTGGAGACTTGGGAAAATCCTAGTATGGAAAAGAAGCATTCAAAACTCTTATATGATCATTCAGAGTCATATCATTCAGAGCTGTACAAAGGTATCAATAATGAAGACATTGAGAAGCATTGTTCTGAAAAGACAGATGTGATACAGTCAGTGGAATATCAGTCTCAACTATCATATTCACATATGGATTTTCCTTATGATTTAGAACTGCATGGGGCTTATACAATGAGTTATCATCTGATAATCCTTGATGATCAGTATGATGGTGTAGTCAATCTGCCTCATCACTCTGATTTGTATATCAACCCTATCGAGTCATGGATAGAAGCAGCTTGTGCAAGCACATACCAGTTTGGGAAGAAATTTGATGAAGTATTATATTCTTATGATCTCCCATCCATTCCGCCCATTCCAGATCATCACATAGGTTTGCATTTTCTGAATAAGGTATCCTTACTTTGGTTGGTAACCAAAGACAAGCAAATTTTTTCTTATGTTAATAAAATGCGTAGGTGGTTACATTGGATTTCTAATTACACTTAACCCTTTTTATATCATGCTTAGAGTAGGAAAATAAGCTCCCTAAAAGAGAGCATTTACTTTCTGCATTTCTATTTTATACTTAGCTATAGTAAAAATTTGCTTCTTTTAGTTAGTTACATTTATTTTGTTTAAATAAATCAGCTCAATGGTTCATTTGGTTTTTTATAAAACTTGTGCTACTGAGGTTTTCTTATCTTTTTATGTTTCATTTGCTATCATAGTTTGTTTCAGTAACCATAATAAAATCAACCCCTCCTTCATTCCCCAATTGAGGTCCACATGGACCGAAAGAGTTTCTTGGAGGGTTTTCTTTTTAACAAGAACTTCCATCTCAAAATTTACTAAAATTGACAAGACTCTGGTGTGTATGCTCTGCACTTGGCTGCGGTTCATCCGATCAGTCAAGATATATCAAAAGCACTTGAGTGACTAGTATAATTAGGATTCACTCTCCCAAATTGACAAACCATCATGTGAAAATCCAACACCTATATCAAACCATTACAGTGGAAAAATACCCAAAGGAAGTGGGAACTTCTGAAAAGTGACCTCGGGTTTCCGATCTCTGTCACACCCTAATGGGTGCGTTATGAACAATATCCCCAGAGAATACATTCATCCCACATATTCCTTGCAGGTAGCCGTGAAGGTTTAGTTTTGGACATACTCCAAGTACTCTCAGGTATATCTAGAGTCCACCCCTTCACCTAATTTTAATCAAATCATATTTCACATTAACTTAAAATGTACCAAGACGCAATTGCAAAACATTCACTCCAAGCACATGCAAGTACATTGATTTTCTTTTGAATCCATTTTAAGGCACTGGTTATTTTCTTGCTATATATATATATATTGTGTCTCAGCATTGTGCTTTTGTGCACTCATTTTGTATCTTGTCATCTATGGTTGTTTATGGTTAAATTTCAAACTCCTAAGTAATTCATTCAGTTTAACATCACCATACTAAGTAATTATCCTTAGTAACTTAAAAGGGTCTACCCCCTTGGGTTCATTAGGAGTTGAGCCTAAACGGGGGAGTCAAGAACAAGGTGACATCCTTGACTCGATACTTTCCCCCAAGGACACACCGAGTGGCTTGAATATTTATACCACGTAACCCAGGTGTGTGAAAGGCGGAAATAGTATGGTTTAGTCATGCTACCAAGTCTTTTTCTCGTGGTTTCTAGATCATGATCCTCGTGTCCTCCCTTATCCCTATCATTATGGGTCAGTTTGAGTTTGAGATCCCCCATGGTAGGATCTTGGAGCCACCTCACCCATAATTCTCTCAACTATCCCTATCCATTGAGCCTTATAAATACAAGCTCATGTCCATAGTTGAGGGGGACAACTATAGAGGTATTGTTATGTTGTTGGATTGACCACTTCGCCCAAGTCATTGGAGAGAATACTTCTCCCAAGTCATTGGAGAGAATAGAGAGAAAATTTGGAGCTTATGGGGATGAAGTGTTTGTCTCGTGGAGGTGCTTCTCGACACTAAGGAAACGGTTGTAAGCTTCTCCATACATTTTTAATGCAAAACTAATTTCCATCCCACATTACTGTTGTTTTGATTTCACATGTACATGTTGTTGGATTCCTTAGTCACTAACATGGATGAGTAGATGACTTTCTGGTATATTTGATGTGTTTTCATGTTTGATATATTTGTAGATACACAGGTTCACTATCAAAACATCATTCTAGGTGTCTACGACATTTAGGGAAGGTCTTCATCCTTTGTTGTTCACTCATTTGTTTTGGATCTGAACCATTCAGACCAGAGGAATAGCTTCTGTCCACAGAAGGTGAAATATTCTTGATTACACCTCATCTTTTTCAAAGTAATTTGGGAGTGGATTTCGATCCTCTTGATGTAATTCCTTTTCTTCTTCACCACCCACAGAAATTTGTAGCTCCTTGGTTTCCTCCCTACTTGTGCATTGATGATTATTCCTTAATGAGTTCTTATTTGAATTATTTTTCATAAGTTCCTTCAACCAATAATTAATGTCTTCAAAATAAATGGTATTATGTGTCTCTTCATGATGGGAACTTCTACTACCCATAAATTGGCCAGCCATCAATTCGAATGCTTGCTTAACCTGCCTCGTCATATCATCACCACATGACTTAATGACTTTATTCAATTCATATATACCATCCATAAATTCAATAGGTTCCAATACCATGCTTGTATACCACTGTAATGTCCCCTTTTAGGAAATTTTATCAAAATGACCAATTCTTCAATTCTTTCACAATGTACTCAAATTCATCTTCTTACAACTCTAGTTATATGGATTCAATTGATTCCAAAATTCCTCCAATTGATTTAAAGAATGGTGAAGAAGGTCCTAAGTGGTGATGGGACATATTAGCACATATATTAGACATATAATCAACTGATATACCCAACCATGTTCTGCAATTTGCAAGGGAAGAAGTTTTGGGACAAGACTAGTCAATTTGGGGAGGTGGAAATCCCCCCTGCATCCTGGAATAAATCTCTTCACAACACTGTACAAACTTCACTAATGGTGGGTATCATAATTGGATCTATTATTAGACATTAATTAAAGAATATTTGAATAATCATATGTGGTTTTTGGGTCGAATAGGTATCCAATAGAACTCCATGAATTTACTAGTAGTTTTGAGGTTCCAACCCCCAATGGTAGATGACTCCAAATAGCTCCAAATGCTCTCGAATTGTACCAAAAGGTGTATGAGTGATATAATAAATAAATTATAATTTTCAGGGATGTATTATTTCCTCACAATTACTTCTTAAATTCTATATCAAATTCTGAATAAGATAGATGCTTTAACTAGCAATTTTGGGGTTCAAATCCCCCCGGGGTGAATGATAGAAATCGCTTCCCCAGTGTGCTGCAACCCACTCGAATTCTAAAACTGAATTAGGGGATATGTATAATAAATTATTAGAGACTCATATACATAACCAATTGACCTCCCATGTTTTTTAATACTTCCTTCAATCAGATCTAAAAAAACTAGTTTTGGACCCTTGTGGAAATGAGATGTAGTTTGCTGCAAATGATATGAAAATTTGACCCAGTGGCCCCAAATTATCAGTTAATGAACATGAAACCAATATTATACATTAATTAAATTTCATTCATTCATAAAACATCAATGGTACACACATATATTCGATTCCATCAAGATTGCAAGAGTTTACAACAAGGTATTGGGGAAATGGCATTGTTTCTTCAATATTGGGCAATAATACATGAGATATCTTGGAATTTAGACCTGAGATATTTCTGAACTTGAAATATATATATTTTACATCAGAATACAAAATAATGGAGCAATATAAGCTCCCTCAAATAGACGAATATCTCACCAAGTGCGCCTCATTCCATAGAGCTGAAATATGGTGAGAAAACTTGAGATGAATGGAAGAACAATCTGCTATTGAGATGTCCATGAGATTCATGTAGCTTGAACCTGTAACTTATGAATCCATTGAATCTCCTTGAAATACCTTATTTTCCTCTCCAAATCATAAATTAGGATGGGAATCTTTCAGCCTCGAAATTGGCTAAGGCAAGGAACTAGTCATCCACTAGCTCTCTCTTCACAAACCCAAATTCATCAAACGATAAAAAAGATGATTATCATGGATGATACCTGTATTTTATAAAAATTATTGGTCTTATAATGTTCCAAATCCATCCATAAACAAAATCCAAGTCAAATTGGTGTGGTTTCTCATGCTATGCCATGTGGCCTCTCTCTTCACCTTCCCTCTTCTCCCAAATTCGAGTAGGAGCCTCTTGGCCTTCTCCAACTCTCAAATTTGACCTCTAAGATGATTTATTAAGGCCTGAAATGTCAGTATTTCAGAATTCATATCTGAATTGTGTCATAACTGTCATAGAATCTCCATCATTGGTGTCATAGATGTCATAAATGTAAGGGGAATCTAGCCAAGTGTCCATGAAACTCCCATTTGGCTCTTCCTCTCCCATGTAAGTTACAATTAATCCAAAGTTATACCTATGAATTATATGGAAAATTAAATCAACCTTATAATCCATCCAAAAACATTAGGATTCCCATAGATTCGATATTGCAAGAGGAGGATGCCATGTGGCACCAATTTTCTAGCTTATGTGGGCCCCATAGTCTCCATGCGTCTCCATGCTCCATTGTCACTTCAATTTTATATTGTATTTATTTAATAAGATAAATTATTAAATATTTATCCTATTCTAATGTCTAAACATCATTTATTATCCCCCTTATTCCAAATCTCAAAGCTTCCACCCCCAACCTAGGAAACTAGTAATTTTCCTCGGCAATTATTTGACCTTTAGCATCAATTTGACAACTTTCATGAATATGGAAAATGTGATTTGGCCATTGTGACCCAATGAAAAATTTGGGACATTAAAAACCGACTACGAGTATTCAAATTGATGGTATTTGAAGACATCATTTTGATTTCTTCCGTTGAACCAAAGGTCCCTTGATTAGACATGTGGTCTATCAATTGTTGTTGAGATGGGAAAGGATCGGTAAGTACTGTAGGTGTGGGGTTGATTTTCAGAAATTTACTAATCTCTTCATGATGAGGACACTCATTCATGAAGTGATCACTCCCCACAACAAGCAAGGGTACTTATCTTTTATCTTCCCTTTGTTATCGTTCTCTATGGCTTTATCCCTTGTATTCTCTTGTTGGTTTCCAGGTTTTTTATTTTTACCTTTTCCCTTTTTATTATTGTCAGGTTTCTATGTACTCTGAATAGCATTTACCTCGATAGAAACCATGTAATATGAAGGAGTATTAGTAGAAGCATTAGGTTTCTTGGTAGGTTTGGATGCTGAGGAGGGTTGGATTGAACCAACAACCCCATCAACAGGAGTCTCTACGGGTGGTTTGGTAGGGTTTGTGTTGGGATGGGGAGCTTGAGGGATCAGGTCATACAAAGTTCTAGATTGGGAATATACCAAGTCCAAATACTGAGAACCTATGATAGCATGCTCTTAGGTAACAACACCACCCATAGCCACATCTCGAGCAATAGGAGCAACAAGGATTTGGTGAACCAATTAGCTACAAATTGGTCCGGGATGGGAGCTTTAATAAGTCGTCTCCACCATATCCACTCATGGATATGGTCCAAAATGTGTGTGGGGGTGTTTTGATGGATTGAAGTCAAAATATCCGTACCCATTTCATAACGAATGGGTAGCTAAAAGTGTGTGAGAAAAACAGTTGCCAATGCGCTAAAATTCCCAAATGAATGTTGTGGAAGTTCAATATACCACTTCACGGTCGTACTGGTCAAAGTGCACTGAAAGAGTCTCAAATGAATAGAGTCATCCATCAAGGAGTTCGAAGAACACCATAGATGAAAATTCATGACATGATTTTTGGGATCATCTCCCTGCTTCCCATCAAACTTCAGGATGTCTAGTGGTAACTTGACTGGAATAGTAGGCCACAAAGGGTTGTATTGAATGGGATCAATTATCAACTTGGACAAATCAGGAAAGTCCAAAGTTTCTAGGAACAGAAGCTATTGATTAGGTTTGGAATACTGGTAATATTGATATGGCACATGTGTACTAGTAGGACCATAATCCGATTGATATGTTGGCCACTGAGTTGGTTTATGGGTATATTATCCTCCTGAAGAGACTCTTGATGGGGAGGGCCTCCAAGAGGAGGACCACCTGAAGGTGGAGGACCTATAGGTGGTGGGCCTTCGGGTAGTGGTGAACCTCCAGGTGGAAGTGCGCCAGATGGTGGTTCCCCAGAAGGTGGAGCCCTAGGTGGTTGACCCCCAGAAGGTGGGCTTCCAGGTGATGGGCCTCCAGGTGGTGGTCCTCGAGGTGGTGGGCCTCCAGGTGGTGTTCCTCCAGGTGGTGGTCCTCCAAAAGGTGGACCACCACTAGGTGGTCCTCCAAAAGGTGGGCCACCATAAGGTGTCCCTCTGACACCTCCAATAGTAAGAATAGGTATTCCTCCTATAGTTGGGATGTAGGACCAATTAGGTTTCCCCCATAGTGTGAACATGATTCTAGGGTAAGGAATCCCAGGATACATAGTTCCTATAAATGTAGGTTGATAATTAATATTTTCTACAGGCAGTTGATTCCCTGGGTAACTATAACCCTAAGAATGTTGGTTGACTATAGGTTGTACCCCTAAGGGTTGTCCTAAACTTGATGGAGGGTTTACCACATTGGTATGGGTAGGAGGAACAACCACGGTGGGTTTTCCTATAGTATAATTTTGTCTAGTATTAGTAGAAACTCCACTAATAGTTAATGTAACTCGCATCGGGGGTTTCCCCCCAGTGTTGGAATGTACTGAAACCATTTGAGCTGAAGATTTACCCTAGCTACAGAGGGTATGGGAGGACTAGACATAGGCCTTTGATTTACAACTATAGGGTTGGAGGTTTGACCTGGATTATGAGAAGTCACACCACTAAACAAAACCTCTTCAACATGACCCAAAGTATCATCAATTTAACAATATTCAGAAGGCCATGGATCTAATATATGGGGAAAAAGGGCAGACACAAGTTCTTTATAAGATACATTTGAAGGAACAATTATTTCCATTCTCTTTGAAAAATTGCGAGCGTGATTAACAGATGCTTGGATTCTCCTATATTCATCCTCACGTGGAGGAGGGTTCTCAAAAGAATGTCTAGTGACCACGAATTTAGAAATGGCTTGAACCATGGAAGTTATCCAAAAAGGAGCATTAGGTCCATACTCATTTTCAACAGGACTATTAGTACGACCTTACCTTGAAGAATGAAAGGATTTGTCAGCCACAGGAGGCTGTTGGACCAAGGGATTAACATAAGCAGTGAATTGTTCTCCGATTTCCACAACTATACTTCCTTCCACATGCGATTCAGTTGCAGCTCCTTGATCTGTGGCTTCCATTTGGCTCTACCCTGTAATTTGTGAAAAGTTGGGTGTTAAACCCCGGTTTCTTCTGGATCGTCTCAACAAAAACTCAGCCATATTGTATAGTCTCTAAAAACCTAACCTAGGGTTTCAAAACTAAGGAAATCACACAAAAATTTCTCCTACACAAACAATAGGCCACAATAAAACCTAAGTGACAAGAGGGGTTGAACAAGTCAGTTCCTCACAAGGATTGTCAAGTCTTTGCAACTTGTGATATACCATAGGGTCCAATAGTAAAACACGATGGGGAGGATCAACCATCCCTCACCTAAATACCCGACTACCTGGATGACACATGCATAGTAATCTTCCCAAGTGTTGTTCTTGGTGTATTGCACCAACAAGACAACCAAAAGGAATTTTATCACATGGTCTGAGGAATGCTAGTACGACCTCCCAATATACCCAAGGTACATGGGGGTTCAAATCTATAGTAGTGTTGTCTAATGCATAACCATTCACAAGGGGCCTTCCTATATACAATCGAGTACGTGAAGTACTTTTCGATATACCTTAAGCGTATGTGAAAGGCCATTCGATATACCAATGGTATATGGAAGAATCGCGAATGTCCCAGGTTGTAGTGCAGGAAATGAACAGCAGCTCCTATGTTTTATGATGCCGGAACACATCTCTAACCTATCACTCAAGTTACTAAAAATTTTAAACTATAGCTACCATTAATTTTAAGTTGAACGGTTAGGTGAATGCATGGAATTATGACAGCACTGTAAAACCATGCAATTATGATGTGCAAATTCTTTAACTTTACCTTTCAAAGCATGTCTCCTTACGGGAAGGAGAGAGTATTTTCTTTTTTCTAATTTTGTTTCAAAACCAAAACTTTCCCAAATAGTCAAACTCAAAAACACTTTCCGAGAATTCCAACAAGAAAAATAATTCTAAGCTAATCTTTGAAAGCAAGCAAATAAGGAGAGATCTCTTTTTCCCTAAAAGCAAAGACAAAAAACACTCAAAGGCATACTAAGTACTTTTTTCAAATTTTTCTTCAAAAATATAAAGATCTAACTTAAAACTACTAATATTTTTCTTTTGATTGAGACAAGAGTGTAAAAATAAAGAAGACAAATGGTGATCTCAAAGCTTATGAGGATGGTCAGAGATCCAATAATTCATTTTCAAATAAAATTATAACTAAATCTCAACAACAAATTTTCATTTTTAAACAAGCAAAAAGAAGTCTTTCAGGAATTTAATGAAAAAATGAAAACAAGAAACCAACAAGCAAGTCTTTCTCTTCAGTTTTATCAAATGGTAAGAACGATATATAACTAAGCTAAAAAATTCATGCACTCCTTTCAATTTTTTTGAAAACCAAGCATACAAGCTATGAATATGATAAGCCTAACCTAGCTTTTTGATTTTAACAAAACACGCCCTTACCACATAAAATTTTGAAATTCAAACCCTTAGATCTCTGTAAACAAACCCAAACATACAGAACTGAAAGAAAATAAAAAAAAAATTTACAAAAACTTTGAAAAGACAAGTGTGGAAAAAACCTACCTAGAACTGCTTCCAAAGGGTCATCGACAGAGTGGTTTTGAGAGAGCACTGCTTCCTGATTGATGAGTACAGGTAGTGGAATCGCTTACTGATCACTGAATCGAGGTAGTGGCATCACTTAATACCCACTATGTATGCACAGTTCCTTGTATATGTCAAAAACAAAATGACAACGAAAAAATAAAAGTTAATTACTGTAAAACTGACATATAAATCATGAATTAACAGGAATATAAAGTACAAAAGATAGAATAACTCAAATCTAAATAGATCGGATGATTCCAAACAAATATCTCACTAGATTAGTTAGTAGATTTGATTATGAAAAACTAGATCTTGGTTTTCAGACAAGAGTTGACGACTAAGGAAGATCACATGTGCTGAAAGCTCTTCCCCAGTAGAGTCACCGGATTTGTTTGGTAGGGAAAATGCACATCCTGTAGACAAGAGCTATTCCTCTAGTATGAATGGTTTAGATCTAGAACAAATAGTACACAACATAATTGGAAGACTTTCCCTAGAATGAGTGGAGATCTAGAATAAGTGTCTTTGATGGATAAGTGTAGTTGTTTCCTAAAATGATAGCTCTTCACATATGTACCTGCATGATCACATGAAACCAACACACAAGATAAAAGTGCACCAAAAAATGTTCCACTATTATATGTTAGTGACTAAGGAATATAACAATAAAATACATGATACTGACACAACATACTTTATGTGAAAGGAACCAATTTTTCATTAAAGAATGAAGAATAAGTTTACAACCTTTTCCTTAGTGTCAATATGATCCTTCACAATGCCAATATCTTGTCCCCAAAAGCTCCAACTTTCTCCTCCTATGCTCACCCTACTGATTTAGGCCAGAATGTCAATGCAAAAACATAACCTTACTCTCTCTCAACCATGGATATGAGCTTGCTTTTATAGGACTTGGGAGGATAGGGATGGTTGAGTAAATGGTGGGTGAGGTGGATAGGAGATCCCAAAATGATGGATCTTGAACCCAGGTGGTCCTCAGGTGTAGGGATAAGGGAGCCACAAATCCTTCCTTCAAGAAGCTTCGTGGAAACCTCTCTTCTTTCAATTTTTATTAAGGGCACTACTTCTTCCCCACTTTGACAGAGTGGTGACAGGGAAAAACCACACCTTGTAAAAGAGTTAAATGTGGTGCCACCACTTACCGCCATAAGATTAATGGTGGCAATGAAGAACATAACAATAATTGACTAAAAGGCAGAACTAGTGCTGGATTTTGATATGTAGGATTGATATCTGGAGCAGGATTTTACTTCATGACTTGGGATTGAGGGAAAAATATTGTGTTTGGGGCCTCATCACATGCTGATGACGAGATTTATGTATAACACCAATTAGTTATGACATAGCTTCTAATTTTTTGATTCTTTAGATGATCACATAATTTTGGATTCCTTGTGTCTTGGTATGTAAACACATGGATATGAAGATTTTGATTCAGACTCTAAAAATATTGCTATTCATTGGTTAGTCTATATCATATCTTTAAGAACGTTCTTCCTAGATCCATTAAGTCTGTCAATGAAGGGTCATAGTTCACAACTCTCCTTACATATAGTGATCCCGGATCATCCTAGATATCCCCACAGATGATTAAACAAGGATATCTTCATCCTCTAGATAGGTGGGTTACTGATTCGAGTGAGATTAGAGGTTCCAAAAATCCACAAAAAATCACCTCTAAAGTTGTTATCCAAGAAGAAGATGGCACTGTAATAACTCAGTTCCCTCCTAAAAATCAAAGCTCTCATAGATTTGAGCATGGTGGACCGTCCCTTTCTATAAATACTTATGTACATCCTCCAACTAGACCTAATTCTCCTTTTCCATCTTAGCCTATAGATTCTTTCAACCCTAAAGCATACCAAGATTTAATCTATCTCCTTCTTAAACAAGAAGAAGGTCAGATATATGGGCACATCTCTTCACAAATACATAATTTTGAGCCTGCCTACAATATTTGACCTCCAGTAAAGTTTGACATGCGGAGTACTTACCAAAATCCTACACAAAGTATACCTGGAAATCCGAGACTCCAGTTTCCTAGAGCTCTAGTCTGTCAACATCCAAATTGCTCTCCAGGACTTTGTCATGAAAAAAAATTCCTTCTTTCCATGGCCCAAATTATTTTAATATGATCATATTCTCTAAATGGACATCATAAGAGCAGATAAAGTTTGTCTCACACTATTCATATTTCTCTACTTCAAATGACAATCATTTCAATATGTACCAAGAAATTCTGTCAGAAAACGAGAGACAAACAAAGGTAAAGAAAAGGCTAGGAATTGGCTTTAATACTGAAACCGTCCCCACTTGGAGAACTGATATAAATATTCATGTACATATTTCATAGCCTTCTGATGAAGATATCAGAAGATGTTTACAAGTTATGAATGGTATATATCAATTTGATTATGATGACCAATGGTCGAAGAAAATGTTCACGTGGGACATTTATATGCATCAGTCAAAGTGGTAGATATGATGATGAATTAAAGAGTCTCCCAAACTTTGAATAAAGAAAAGAAAAAATAACTTTAAATAAAAAGAGTTGGATTTCATATATGAACCATATGAATTGTTGGTGTTCATTCTATGATTTTATGTATCCTGAGACTGTAGAGAAAATTGTTTCTCTCATTAGTTCTCTTATTTCTCTCTTCCCAGAGAAAATAGTAAAAATGGCATCCATGCCAAATAAAGTCACTAAATTAGATTGCATAGCACAAGCAAAAATAAATATTGATGCATAAATCCAAAGAATGACTGAATCTTTCGACAATCTTAATATGATGAGTGGTGAATCATAGTTCCCTAAACCTACAGAAAATAAACATAAATGGGAACTTGCCAAATAAAGTCACTAAATTAGATTGCATAGCACAAGCAAAAATAAAGATTGATGCATAAATCCAAAGAATGACTGAATCTTTCGACAATATTAATATGATGAGTGGTGAATCATAGTTCCCTAAACCTACAGAAAATAAACATAAATGGGAACTTAATGATGATGGTTCTTATATGGAAAATCCACATGATATTCCACGTTGGAAGAATATCATTTTAAGAGATGCAAATGAGAAATTTAAGTTGATCCCTTTCCAAATTGATAGAATAAGAATTTCAAATCAAGATGTTACTACTTCCTGCAATTGGACAAATATAGCCTTAAACAAAATTGCAGTTCATTGGAACAAAATGTCAAATAGAAAAAATAACAACATCAGTGATACTAGGCAAAAGTGTATTTACCTAGACATAAAGTTTAAGATATTTGATCTTACTCAAGAAAATTGTTTTTTCCAGTGTATTGAAGCTTTTCAAAATTTTAGTCAAAATAATTAGATGACTATTTTGGGTTTGGGAAATTGTGGTAATGATATAGAAACTTTAGTCAAATAATTTGGTAAAGTTAATGCTGCTACTGCAAAAATTGATGATAGGCTAAATACGATTTCTTCATCCTAGAATGAACTCAAAGAAGAACAAAAGAAATAGAGACAAGAAATGGAAGAGGTTTATTTTTCCATCAGAGAAAGCCCTATTTCTCCTTCTTCTTCTGATATTCCTACAAAATAATCCAGTTTACAAAAACTAAAAATATCTAGCCCTTTTACTTTCACTCAGCTAGATCCTTCCTCTTTTCAAATTCCAACTTTTTCTCAGCCACAACACCCTTTGTTGTTTCCTTGTAAACCAACATAAATTCCTTTCAAATTCCAATCTATGCCTTTCTCTATAATGTCCCCTTTTTGTAAATTTTATCAAAATATGAATTCTTCAATTATTTCACAATGTACTCAAATTCAACTTCTTACAACTCTAGTTAAATGGATTCAATTGATCCCAAAATTCCTCCAATTGATTTCAAACTTGGTGAGGAAGGTCTTGAGGGGTGATGGAACATCTGAGAACATATATCAGAGATATAATAAACTGATATACCCAACCATTATCTGCAATTGTAAATGGAATAAGTTTCAGGAGAAGACTAGTTAATTTGGGAGGTGGAAATCCCCCCTGGGTCCTAGAACAAATCTCTTCCAAGAACTGTACAACCTTCACTAATTGTGGGTAATATACTTGAATATGTTATAAGACATTAATTAAATTATATTTTTATCATCATATGTGGTTTTGGGGTCGAATAGGTATTCAAGATAACTCCATGAATTTACTAGTAGTTTTGAGGTTCCAACCCCCAATGGTAGATGACTCCAAATAGCTCCAAATGATCCCGAATCATACCATAAGGTGTATGAGTGATATAATAACTTATTATAATGTTCATGGATTTATTTTTTCCTTCCAATTACTTCTGAAATTCTATATCAAATTCTAAATAAGATAGATGCTTTAACTAGCAATTTAGGGGCTCAAATCCCCCCCGAGTAATTGTCGGAATGGCCTCCCAAATGTAAATAAACCCACTAAAATTATCAAATTGAGGCATGGGATATGTATAGGAAATCAGAAAGGACTCATATTCCGAACCAATCGAACTCCCATGGTTATTATCACTTCCTTCAATCCGATATATAAAAACTAGTTTTGAACCCTTAGGGAAATGAGATGCAATTTCATCCAATGGTTATGGAATTCAACCCAATGGAAAAAAAATACAATTTAATGAATATGAAACATAAAAAAAGATTCATTCAAAATTCCATTCATGCATGAATAATCAATATTTTACACAGCCATTCAAATCTACCAATATTATAAGAGTTTGCAACAAGGAAGTGGGAAATGGCATTGTTTCTTTATTACTAATCAATAATACATAAAATATCTTGGTATTTATACCTAATAAATTTCTTAAAATAGAGACCATATTATTTACATTAGAATACAAAATTTTGGAGAAAGACGAGCTCCCTAAAAAAGATAAATGGCTCACCAAGTGCGCCTAACTCCACCGGGCTGAAATATGGTGAAAGAATGTGAGATGGGAAGGGGAATGAGGTAAATCCCAAAGTGTCCACGAGCTTCTGTAGCTGCACCGATATATTATAAATCCATTGAATATACTTGAAATACCTGAGTGGCCTCTCCAATCACTATATATTATGCGCTAGGGTTTAGGATATAGATTCATTCTGTTACAGTGTTCTCTGAAGATTATTTCTTGTGAGAGCACAGTTTCTCAATGCATGCCGCGACTATGATCGTCCAAGTGTTTCTAGATTTTTGAAGAGTGAAAAATCCAATTACTATCATTATCCATTTCTTGGAAGTTTAATGAGGTATAAGTTACATGATAAGGGTTTGTAACCCTGTAATGGTGCATTCAAGTTCTTAGTAAACACTTAATTTATACGGATTGAGTTCCTTTTGTAATTTATGCAAATACTAGGTGTGGCGTCAAATAGTAGGTGTGGTTTTGTTGATACATAATGTTGGCTAGAAGATGGTACTTTTTTCTTCTTATTATGAAAAAATGAAATTCATGGCTTTCCTTTAAGTCGTCATAGTTATATCGATGTTCTATAATGATTAGTTGGTGTTTGTGCATCATTAATATTTTGGTAGTAGACACTACTAATACTTTTAATTTTTACTTAATAAAAAATTGATGGTTAGATAAGTGGTGAAATTTGGTTTATGAATAGGTATATGAAAATACATCATATTTGTTAATCTTTTCCCATTAATAACCTTATATTCATAGAACCACCCTTTCAAGTATTTTTCATAATGTTATCATGATAAAATGTTATGGGAAATATAAAAAACACATTTACTTAATGACAACCACCTCCAAAATCTAGAACGTAGGATGAGAATTATATGGGAATATTAGTATTAACAAAAAATATTCATAGAACCACTTTTTCAAGTACTCTTCAGGTTGTTGTCCATGGTAAAATGCTATGGGAAATATAAAATCACATTTACAATGATGACCACTACTAAATATAGAAACATATTATGAGAATTCTATGTGAATATTAGTAATTTAGAAATCAACTATCACAATCTATAATAAAGGAAGTACGTAAAAATGGATCTATAGAATTGTCGAGTTGTAAAGCAAAATATTTGAAAAGCTTTATTCCTATATTATAATAATATAAGAAATGGACAAAAATTCAATATTGTTAGTCAATTTATTTTACATAGCATGCAAAAATGATAAATACAAGTCTATATAGACGACAATAGTAAATACATAATCATAAAAGAAAACATTCTTTATGTAAATGAGGTTCAAATTCCTTGATCTCGTTGTCATTTTTTTTAAATGATATATGTTTTTTATATTAACAAAATGGTTTTATTCTTAACCTTTGTATTTTGCATAAAATTTAATTTATCTCAAATTTAAAAGATTTTTAATAGTTTAATAGATTCATAATAATTTAATGATTATGTGACAAAATTGGTTGTTGACATTGATATAATCCTTGACTGTGGATTAGCCACACTTTAGCCATGCACATATGTGAGACATGTAATCTATGCACACTAGAGACATGATCTTATACACACAACTAATACACAACTAACAACCATACGAGTCTTTGTTGTAGTAAGATTATTAACAATTATCACTTATTGTCAAGTCCTTGAACTTAGTGATTACATGGAATTTAAAAACATCTTTCCCAGCTTAAGGATTTATGTGGATTTGAAGTTTTTAATGGATATTGTTGTGTTACATTTGGAAATATTCTTGACGTTGAGTTATTCCTCTAACACAAAAGCTATAGAAAGGAAAACCTAAAAGAAAATCATCCATGCAAAACAATAGGTTTGTCATCTAAAAGATGACGCATGAATGATGTTTCTAGACAATTTCTAGTGGTCTTATGAAAAAGGCTCTCTTATTTTATAATAGCTTCTTCTCATTCATCTTATAGAAACACCTATTGACAATATCAAAGACATTTCCACCTCGTGGCTCTTGATATGTTAGTAAGTGATTGCAATATTTTCCTTAATTGGAAAAGGAGCATGAGGCATACAAGGAGGGATTTAGAAATAGATTGATCCTTCCATTAGTAATTACACATATTTATACAATAGTCAAGAGAGCTTAATTATTTATCTAACTCATAGATCAAGGGTTTTGATTATTTATTCTAGAAGCTTATTTATTACTTCCTACTATTAATTACCCGTTTGACAATGGGAACACCTATTTTATATTATAGACACTTCCATCTACAATGTAATAGAGGATAATCATTATATCCAACACTTTTTCTTAATTCTTATCATACAAATCACAATACCTAAATCACAAATTACATGACTAAAATTACAACATTGAATTTTGTTTAGTTTGGTCTTCCTTAGCACTCCTACCCACTGAATCTGAGATATCATAGAGTGCACTATTTTTCAACCATCATCTTCAATCTACCACTTGATCCATTTAAGATACAAGTTCTATTTACCATCAATGACTTACCTACATAAATATAACATGTAACTATTGTTCTTGGCTTCACAAATACCCAATGACTTATAACATATGTATGCATAACCAAACTAGTGCCCAACTTATGGAAAGAAAGGGCTTCTACACACATCAGTTTAAGTTAAGCTACTATGTTCTTTAATTGGTTCTTAATTATTGGTAACAATCAAACAAACTCTTTAAAAATCACACTCTTCTCACCAATTAAAACAACTATTTTCACACAATTTAACCGTTGTTTGCTAGATTCTTATCAGCAATAGATATTATGGGCATAGAGAAGTTTACAATTGGAAGAAAATACACAAAACATGTAGCACACACAAATTATGTAGATGGATAAATAGATCTGAATATCTTGATCCATAAACATCTTCTAGGGATGGAAAATAATGAATCAACCTCTAATTCATTTATGATCGAATAATTAGAATGCACAAATAATTGCAATGAATATTCCATGGTAGGAATCACTTGAATCTCATGATCAACTCTTTATGTAGACTAATTATCACATTAGAGGTCACAATATAATTCATGGGATTTGTTGTTGTAGTTGGGAGGTTTTCCTCTATTTGGGGGGAAATAGACATAACAACGATGGCTTTGAAGTGCCTCAACAATGATTAAACAATCGCTACAATCTTCGAGGAAACAACAGATAGGTGTTTTCTCTCTAATAGTCGCATGCACGTCCTTTAGTAGCTTTTGAAACTTTGCCACACATCTAAATCAAATTTGATTACCATAGGTGGCTTCATGAGATCTCCTCTTTGACTATGTAGATTCTTCCAGAGATTTCACAAATGGATTTGATCTCTCAAGCTTGATTCAGAAAACGATAGTTGTGAATATCTTGATAGCTCGATTGAATTCGAGCAAGTTTCTCATGCACAACAATGACACTCCTCCTTCCTTCCTTGGAAATATACAATATATCATGATTCTTACTCACAAAAATATTAACACACACAACAATAACTAGAGAAGTATCTACTCTCAACCAAAAAAATAAAATCATTCCACTCTCCTACCCTAATCTTGCAAATTACAAGGAATAGGCTCTCACATCTCATTCATTCTCTTTGGATCTCCCATGAGGGAGCTAGGCTAGTACCTACTTTGATTCCAAATTGGAAAATGAGCATGAGGCACACAAGGAGAGAATTAGAAATAGGATGATCATTCAATTAGTAATTACACATATTTATACAATAGTATAAAGAACTCAAGCATTGATCCAACTCAGAGATTAACGGATCTGATTGTTTATTCTAGAATTATATTTATTACTTCCTACTGGTGAACTACCTATTTTACAATAGAAACACTTATATTATATTCTAGACACTCTCAAACTCCTCCATATAGTACATTATAGTAGAGGATAAGAATCATCACCAACACAATTTACTAGGTTCAACATTGTAGTGGGTGGTTGCATTTATCTGAAATTTCATTTATGATTAGTTTTAAAAAGATAAGGTGAGTCTTGAAATTTTGCGTGGTGTTTCTGTATACATTAGCTCGTGCACATCATGTGAAGAACTGAATTATGCCCCTCATACCAAGCACTTGATGCTCTATGTACTCTTGTGTTGGGCATCTAGTAAAACCACAAAATATGTACACATACGGTAGAAAATTATTATCATTATGGGAATTAAATAAGAGGCATGAGGTGGAAAGTAGGCTGTGAGGCTCTTGATTTGAGAGAATATTATACCTTCATGTTCCTCTCACTCCCAATTCCACTATGGATGTGCGAGGTCCCATGTCTTCTTTCTACCACACGATGTTGCCAACTCCAACTGCTTTCTCAATTGTTTGATAGGGTGCAATATCAATCTTTGTGGAGGCCTCGAGGCCCAACAATTAATTCCCAAGGAAACATAATGGTAGAATCCTTTTCTTTCCCTATCCTAAATGTTCTCATTAACACAATCATGACCAGTGCCATCTGAAATGGACCACTAAATCTCTCAAAATTCAACCAAGGCCTAATAGAGAACTAGATGATATCCCACATGTAGTCCCTAAGGGCCAATAACAAAGTCTTCAATTCCTTAATAGTTATTGGGTACTACAACATCTTTGTTCCTATTTTTATCCTTCGCAATATAATGGAGAATCTTGGGAGGTATACAGGTGAATCCATGAAGACCGATAACACATTTTTGCCAAAAGTGATGATGAAGCTTCACATTTTTACTCATTCGTTAAATTGAAGCTCTCAAAAGTCATATGTGCCTTGTGAATTTTTACATGCATAAAAAAGTTAGGGAGTTATGTTGTCTTTCCACATATATTTATCTTAAAATAATAATATTATTTAATATGCAAAATTTGAATTTAATGATAGGTTTGTTCTTGTAAATATTAGGAAAAGTTTACAAGTGGATAGTGTGCATGTAAACTAATTTAGTGATAAATGCATAATTGCTGGAAAAAAATTATGAACATAATCTACACAAAATGCACTCGGGAGAACTTTTTTCTAATTTATGTTATAATATATATTTTTAAATTATCAAAACTAGCTATTGAAAATTTTAATTACATTTTCCACCCATGTATGTACACACAATTATTTTTCACTGGTTACAAAAATAGAAAAACAAAAAGTACCCTTTAGAAGAGCATGCATGTGTTTGGAGTATATGTATTTTAAAAAAAAAATTGGTTGTGGTTCTTTTTATGTTGTTGATTTTTCTTTGTGTTGATTTGAAGTTGTGGACATGGTTTTGTAAGTGTAAAGTTTCAAAAGAAAATTAAAAAAAGAATCATATGAACTTAGAAAAATGTAAATTATATGCCAATTGATAGGTGATTTATTGAAAAATCTATTTGTAGAAGTATGTCATTTAAGGTGCACTCTAGGACATGGCTCATGTCTCGAAAAAAGAGTGGTAAAAATAAACTTAAAAAAAAAAGAGGCTAAAAGCAAGATTTTGAACAGTCATTAAATTTTATAATGGAATATATATTACAAATAATCTTAAAATTTTAATTTGGAATATATTCCAAACAAATAATAACAACTTTATTCCCCGCTCATTGATATTCCAAACAAATAATAACAAATTTAGAATCTATTCTCTCATTGGATTGTAACCTTATTTTCCATGCATATTTTTATATTATTATCTGTCTAGATTAATCCATCCCATACATCATTGTTAATATGTATATCTTATATATGTCTTCACAGAGGATCTATCTAACAGTGAATCAAACACAACAATGGTGAATGAAAAGAGAAGATGGAAATAATGAATGAATTTCGATTGATATGATAAAAAATAGAATGATATATGCTGTAAACAACACATCTAATTAGCATCATCATGCTCTACTATAGCAAAAGATTGATGCATATTGGGAGTGTTCTAGTGATATTGATGCATGATGGGAGTTACTGGAGTGAAACTGACAACTAATATCTCCAACACCCACCCCCCCTTAACACTATTAGGGAGCATACATAATGAATTGGTCCCAACAACATAGGACATGTCAGGTGCCCATGAATAATGCAACTAATAAATACTGAAATAAAGTGAGGAAAAAGGGAAATTATCATGGAAAAAAATCCCCCCTCAAGTATAATGTTTCAAAAGAAGAGAAATACAACTGCTAGGAAATTGTGTCCTTCACTCCAAGACGATCACACAAACTATGGAATTTTCACTTATTCAAAATCTTAGTGAAGAAGTTGAGAGTATTCTTAGTGGAAGGACATTACTTCAAATCGATGACCCTAGCATGAACCAACTCCTTGATATAATGCATATGGATCTTGACATGTTTTATATGTTGTATTTGTACTAGATATCAACAAAATTTGAGTTTACTTTGACTGTCACACTAGATCATAGTCAAATGGTGGAACTAAATCTTGAGCTCAATGAGGAAGTTATGTAGCCATACTGCTTGAATGGTGATGTTGATTTCTCTCTTGTACTCATCCTATATTGAAGATAGAGATTTTTTTTATTTCTTTTTCCTTAACCAACAAATTGGGTCAGATCCAAAACTCAACATGTACCCAAAGGTTGACTTGTGATCTATGCCATCACCAGTCCAGAAAAAATCAGTGAATCCTATGAGTCCAACTTGGAACCTTCTACATAGTGGATCTCATAATTGATGGTGCCACAAATGTATATGAGGATGTGCTTGGTAGCCTTCTAGTGTAACTCATGTAGCTCCTGCATGTACGTAGAGATATTTTCATGTTAGTCATGATGGTATATTGTCTTGTCTTGGGTACACAATACATTGCGTAAGGAGGTTCTTCCCACAAAGAGGATTTCTATTCATCTCAGTTATTCATTATTAAGGTGTGGATTACTCTCTTTTGATCTATTTCTGTTATGTTTATGCAATTTTAGGACTTGGTTGCATAACATGTAGTCCTCAGCTAGATATTTGTAACGAGATATCATGTTCCCTAAAAGGAGATCATATGCAAAAGTTGTCCTTCCAATAAGTTTGCCTATCAATTAACCACCTCAGGTCCCACCAAACCATTTGGAGTTTCATCTCTTAGGGTTAGGTTTTTGGATGTTTTCATTTTTTTCCCTCTCTTATCATAAAACACCCTTCTCAAACTCTTTGTAGTTAGCTCCTACGAATGAGTGTAACCAACACATTTCTCTTTAGAAATAAGCTATTACCATCTAAGCTAGTTTGTATAGTTTTTATTGCTTTGTAATTTACAATGTTTTAAATTCCATTCATTAATAGAATTTGGGTTTTATTGTACCACTATTATCTCTACAAAATATTTTCTTGTGTGTTTCCATTTTATATAACTACCTTTATTTCGTTCTCTAAATAATCCAAATCATTAGGTTACCTACAACATGAACCGACTTAATTTTCAATGTGGGAGCATTACATGAAAACTAGGGTCAAAATTATTAGTTCCGGAATCAAAACCCATGAGCATTTATTTCTTCACCTCTACCTCATTCTAGTCTGCAAGAGTTTTTTCAAAAATCACAAATGTGAATATAAAATTTGTTCAACAAGACAATGGACCAAACATAAACAAGACCTATATAAGAATATTGTATCCACTTAAGGAACAATACTTTCCCTATCATATATTTTGAAAATCCTATACTTTTAAATAAGAAGGGTCGAGTGAGATCTAACTGAATAGTCTATAAAATCTCTTGGCCTTTCGTCCTGATAAATTTTTAAATAGAGAGAGCAGAGTATTTAGATCGAAATACAAAATTCTGGAGCAAGAGGAGCTCCCTCACAAAGATAAATGGCTCACCAAGTGTGCCTCACTCCATCGGGCTTAAATATGGTGAAAGAATGTGAGATGGGAGGGGGAATGAGCTAAATCCTGAAGTGTCCATGAGCTGCTGTAGCTTCACCTATATATTGTAACTCCATTAAATCTCCTTGAAATACCTTAGTGGCCTCTCCAATCACCAATTAGGATGGGAATCTTTCGCCCTCAAAATTGGCTCAAGCATGAACTAGTCACTCACTAGCTCTCTCTCTCTCTTCACAACAACAAACTTCACAACAGATAAAAAATCCCCTTCTCATGTCTGATCCCTGTATTTTATAAACATTAATGGTCTTTTCAAATTCCAAATACATCCATAAACCAAATACAATTCGAATTGGTGTGGCTGTTCATGCTATGCCATGTGGCATCTCTCTTCACCTTCCATCTTCTTCTAAATTGAGTAGGAACCCATTGGGATTCCCCAAATCACATGAGAGATATATTGGATTCTCTATTTCAACCTGATATATCAGATATGTCATATGTCATCCTTCATATCTGAATTGTGTCATAACTGTCATAGAATCTCCATCATTGGTCTCATAGATGTCATAAGTGTAAGGGGAATCTAGCCAAGTGTCCATGAAACTCTCCATTTGGCTCTTCCTTGCTCATGTAAGTTACACTTCATCCCAAATTAGACCTATTAATTATATTTACAAGTATATTGACCTTATAATACATCCAAAACATTAGGCTTTCCATAGATTTGAGATTGCAAGAGGTGGATGCCATTTAACATAGGAATTCTAGCTAGTGTGGGTCCCACATCCTCCATGTGCCCTCATGATCACTTTCCACTTTGATTTTCCATTTTATTTATTTATTTATATCCTTTATTAAATATTTATTCTAGTATAATTATCAAACATCATTTATTGTCCCCCTTATTCCAAATCTCAAAGCTTCCACTCCCAACCTAGGAAACTAGTGATTTTCCTCCTTGGAAATTATTTGACCTTTAGCATCAATTTGACAACTTTCATGAATATTTCAAGTGTGATTTGGACATTGTGACCCAATTCAAAATTTGGGACATTAAAAATCCTCCCTTCCCAATATTGCTTGTCCTCAAGCAATTTCAAACACAGTTGTTGAAGAAGCTGCTTTCTGTATGATTATTTGAAGTTTCCATTGAGTTGCCCACTTTGAGTCCTTGAGATTCCATGAATATTTTAGAGAGGAACCACCATTCTTGCTACTTCACTAATCTGATTAACATCACCTTATTAAGTTGGGAATCCATCTCCCATACTGCTTGTTTCCCAAATAATTTGAAATCAATGGGACTAAAAACTATCACAGGGTCCCATTGCCTGCATTGCACTCCAAAAGTTAAGAGTTCTCGCCAACCCATACCATTAGGAAAGATGATTCTTGGATCCCATTTTCTTGTATGCATTATTAGAAACATCATGAGTACATAATATATGTCATCAAAGTACATAACAACATAATAAAAATGTACATCAAGGAGGTGCCTCACCAAAAAATCATGAAAGTGCTTATACCTCCAAGTGAGTAGCCTACCATTTTCCAAGTGCATACATTCTTCAAGTGACGAATAAAATATGATCCAATGACATAGGTGAGGATCCCATGTCCTATAATGTTTCTCCAAAAGGTTGTGATATGCATCAAAATATTTAGCCATGTATTCTTTCATCCAACAAGTGGATGAAGAATCTCCACTCAAATATGAACCAAATAATGATCAAGAAAAACAAGGAGACTTCAAATTACTCAAAGAAGTCTCACCCATACATCCATGAATGGGTGAATCATAAAGATATAAAAATGTATGTGTCTAGTATCAAAAAATTTCTCCCATCATAAATCTATTCACCCCAGTGTTGGATGAATTTCCTCCAACATCAACAAAACCAAGTGTTGAGCAAGAAAAACCATGAGTCTTCAAGTGACTCAAATGCATATCATAGGTGCATCCATGTAGATGTGAATCATAATAAAGTAACAAGGAATGCTTCTGTAGATGTGAATAATAATGTGGTCCAAATTATATGTAATGTGCATCAATATAATCATCTATGTGTTCTTTCATCCCATAAGTGAATGGAGAACCTCCACCAAAATATGAACAAAATAAGGAGCAAGGAAAACATGAAGACTTCAAGTGGCTCAAAGAAGTCTCATCAATACACTCATGAATATGTATAGCATAATGTAACATAAGAGGATGTTTCTTCGAATAATAATTTTCTTCAATCATATAACTCTTCACCCAAGTGTGGGATGAAGTTCCTCCAACTTAAAGTAGACTAGGAAAGGAGCAAGGAAAGTCATGATTCTCCAAGTGACTCAAGTGAACATTATAGGTGCACCCATGGAGATGTGTATAATCATAATGTAAATAAGGATGCTGCTGAAAATGTAAATAATATGGTGCTCTAATAATTCCATCATCAAAAGGAGAAATAGAATGTACATACTCTTCATGTTCCACCATAAAAAAGAACCCTTTCACCCATACTTCATTAGGATGAATGCCGCAAAATATGGAATTGTAGGATGTAGGAGAATGGAATAACTCAACCAAATGGTCAAAAAGTGAAGAAGATTAATCTATGTAAGGATCCATATGTGTAGTATCATGGAGCGCTTTCAAAAGTGTGAAACCTTTGTCATAGTTTGGTTCCAATGTATAGGAATCATGCTCTTCTTTAAAATTTGCATAACCTTCATCAAGAGACAATTCAAGTTCCTCTCCCACCACATCAAGTGTTTGAATCTCTTCAAGTTCAACTTCAAACCCATCAAGCACATTCAAATTTCCACATCTCTCATTATCTTCCATGTCATGAGAATCCTCCAAACAATCTACCATTTGACAATCTTCGATGTTGTACATTGCTCTTTGAATCTTCTCCATGTCTTCAAGAGATGATGGCTCCTCCAAGGAAGTGGATTTCCAACAATAATTTGATACCAATTCTTGAGTTTCATGGAGTATTCTAAGGGATTCTTGGATATCCCTTTCACTCATCTTCAAGTATCCTTCAATGAAGGATGGTTCATGGGAGTGAACCTCCTCTTTTTCTTCATTCTGGATTTGATCAACTCCTTGAAGCTCAAGTGGTGATGGGGAAGTTGATCTTGGTTCTCCCTTTGCTGCTACAAGGTATTAATCTTTATGCTCATGAGAAATATGTATTTCAGCAACATTTTCATATCTTATCTCTATGTCACCAACATAGAATTGTGAGCACCCATCATTAGGTACTCCATAGTTCAAACATCCATCAGTAGATGCCCTTTGGTCCATGTCCATAGTAGAATTTGTTTATGAATGATATTCAATAGTTTCAAGGTAATCTTCTTTCTTCTCATGTGATGTTTCATCATCTTTTTCAAAGTCATTTGGGAGTGACTTTCGATCCTATTGATGTAATTCTTTTTCTTCTTCACCACCCACATAAATTTGTATCTCCTTGGTCTCCTCCCTACTTGTGCATTGATTATTATTCCTTAATGAGTTCTTATTTGAATTGATTTCCATAACATTTTTCAACCAATCATTAAGGTTTTAAAATTGATGGTCTTATGTGTCTATTCATCATGGAAACTTATACTACCCATAAATTGGCTAGCCATCAATTCGAATTCTTGCTTAACCTTCCTGGTCATCTCCTCACCACTTGACTTAATGACTCTCTTCAATTCATCTATACCATCCATAACTTCAATAGGTTCCAATACCATGCTCTGATACCAATGTAATGTCCCCTTTTTGGAAATTTTATCAAAACACCAATTCTTGAATTATTTCACAATGTACTCAAATTCAACTTCTTACAACTCTAGTTAAATGGATTCAATTGATCCGAAAATTCCTCCAATTGATTTCAAACTTGGTGAGGAAGGTCCTGAGGGGTGATGGTAAATATGATAAAATATATCATACATATAATAAACTGATATATCCAACCATGGTCTGCAATTTTCAAGGGAAAAATTTTCGGGACAAGACTAGTCAATTTGGGAAGTGGAAATCCCCCCTAGGTCCTGGAACAAATCTCTTCCAAGCACTATAAAACCTTCACTAATGGTGGTTATTATACTTGTCTCTGTTATAATACATTAAAAAAATTATATTTTCAGCATCATATGTTTTTTTGGGGTCAACTAGGTATTCAAGAGAACTCCATGAATTTACTAGTAGTTTTGAGGTTCCAACCCCCAATGGTAGATGACTCCAAATAACTCCAAATGATCCTGAATTGTACCAGAAGGTGTATGAGTGATATAATAAATTAATTATAATTTTCTGGGATGCATTATATCCTTCCAATTACTTCTTCAATTCTATATCAAATTCTGAATAAGATCGATGCTTTATCTAGCAATTTTGGGGCTCAAACCCCCCCCGGGGTAATTGCCGGAATGGCCTCCCAAATATACAGAAACCCACTAAAATTATCCAATTGAGGAAGGGTATATGTATAGGACATATAAAATGACTCATATTCTGAACCAATCGAACTCCCATGGTTATTATCACTTCCTTCAATCTAATATATAAAAAATAGTTTTGAACCCTTGGGGAAATGAGATGCAATTTAATCCAATGGTTATGGAATTCGACCCAATGGCCAAAAAATATTAGTTAATGGATATTAAACCTAAAATATTATTCATTTACATTCCATTCATGCATTAATAAATAATATTTTACACAGCCATTCAAATCTACCAATATTATAAGAGTTTTCAACAAGGAAGTGGGAAATAACACTATTTCTTTATTAGTGATAAATAATACATAAAATATATTGGAATTTATACCTGATAAATTTATTAACATATATATAAGAGTATTACATCATAATACAAAATTATGGATAAATATTATCTCCCTCAAAAAGATAAATGGCTCACCAAGTGTGCCTCACTCCACCAGGATGAAATATGGTGAAAGAATGTGAGATGGGAGGGGGAATGAGCTGAATCCTGAAGTTTCCATGAGATGCTGTAGCTGCACCTGTATATTATAAATCCATTTAATATCCTTTAAATACCTAATTGGAATCTACAATCACCAATTAGAATAGGAATCTTTCACCCTCGAAATTGGCTCAAGCATGAACTAGTCATTCACTAGCTCTCTCTCTTCACAGCAACAAATTTCACAAATGATAAAAAATCCCATTCCCATGGATTATCCATGCATTTTATAAACATTAATGGTATACTCAAATTCCAAATACGTCCATAAACCGAATCAAATTCGAATTGGTGTGGCTGCTCATGCTATTCTGTGTGGCCTCTCTCTTCACCTTCCATCTTCTCCTAAATTGAGTAGGAACCCATTGGGCTTCTCCAAATAAAATGAGAGATCTATTGGATTCTATATTTATAACTGATATTTCAGATATTTCAGAGGTCACCCTTCATATCTAACTTGTGTAATAACTTTCATAGAATCTCCATCATTGGTGTCATAGATGTCATAAGTGTAAGGGGAATCTAGCCAAGTGTCCATGAAACTCCCCATTTGGCTCTTACTTGCTCATGTAAGTTAAAATTAATCCCAAATTAGACCTATAAAGTATATGGAAAAGTATATTAACCTTTTAATCCATACAAAACATTAGGATTTCCATATATTTGAGATTGCAAGAGGTGGATGCCATTTAATATAGGAATTCTAGCTAGTGTGGGCCCACATCCTCCATGTGTCCTCATGATCACTTGCCACTTTGATTTTACCTTGTATTTATTCATTTATCTCCTTTATTAAATATTTATGCTAGTATAATTTTCAAACATCATTTATTTCCCCCCTTATTCAAAATCTCAAAGCTTCCACCCCCAACCTAGGAAACTAGTGATTTTCCTCCTTGGCAATTATTTGACCTTTAGCATCAATTTGACAACTTTCATGAATATGGAAAGTGTGATTTCACCATTGTGACCTACTGAAAAATTTGGTACATTAAATTCTCTTCCTTCATTGGCAATATAAGCTCAATCTCTTCTTGCATGGCAAGAGTAGCTTTGACCAAATGAATGCCCTGCTCCAATTTTCTAGAATCCTCTTTAATTTGTTTGGCTTTATTTCCCTTCATCTTGTAAGCAAGAAAAATAGAATCAACACATATTTTAAAAAGAGTTTAATGAAATAATAAAAGCATGCCCAACATTATAGTTAACACATTTTATATGAAAATCAGGGTGAAACATTCAATCATGTTTGTAAGTTATGTTGAATCTATTACAAACTATAAGTAGGTATGGCCTAGAACCTGGTTATGTTATGATGAATCTATTACTCCTTTCCTTCTCCCTCACTCATACCCTCCTTTAATTTTGTCCAATTTATCATTGTTTATGAGATTGCTTATATTTAGTGACCAAATTATTACACTTGTATTCTCGCATGATCCATATGAATGTTTTCTCTTTGTTGCTTATGGTGTAATAAGGGCTAAAACATAGCTTCGTCGTTTTTGCTCATAGAATCTAGATTTGGTTTTTGCTCATAGAATCTTATCTGTGAAAAATTCCTATCTACAATCACCTTCTTTCCAACAACTACCAAAACCTTTAAAAGTGGGTCAAGAACCCCCCAGATATTTTTATAAGACCACAACACTTGGGTCAAAATCACTACAATGCCTTATTTATACCAAAATAAAGGACAGGCTATCTTAGCCTACATATGCAATAATAAGAAAATATATTTTTATATTTAGTATCCAAATTTGAAACAAATTTCAGTTTTGCTTTATAAATGTCTTTTTTTAAAACCAAAATCATAGAACTGAATTAGAAACATTAAGTATGTTTATCATGAGGTCGAGAAGTCTCCAAATGAGAAATGCCCAAGACAAAAATAGTCCATGGGGTTTCTTTGACAGTGCTAGTCAAGGAAACCTAGTGAGATGTGTTGTTGGGTGTGTTCTGTTTACCTCAGATGCTTTCCCTTTCAAACTTGGTCTAGGAATGCACTCAATCAACTGAGAAGAGATGAAAGCTTTGGCTCCTCTACTTAGAATTTCTTTGGAGAAGGGGATGGGAGGTATCCACGTATTTGGGAATTTTGAGCTGAAGATTGATTGGGAAAAAGGAAAATTAGAAATGCATAACTTATCCCTACAGCCAGTTCTTGATCAGATCAATATTATGATGGGAAGATTCTGTATTTTATCTTTCATCCATGTTTACAGGGAACACAGCTTACAGTCAGAAAAGATTTCAAAGAAAAAATTGAAGTTGCTGAAGAAGTCTTGGTGCTGGTGGAATATGGAGAGGATGGGAATCAAGATACCAAACCCTTCCTCTACTAGTCTTTATTTCCATGTTTTTCGATGTGATTTCTGATGATAGCTACTAATGTTTCCTTTTGATTTTCTGGGTTATATTCTTGATGTGATAGACTATTTCCTTTTAATGGGTCTAACTCTCCGAGCTATTTTCTTAATTTATGGACTTTTACAGAGCCTCTTGGTGGGCATTTAACTTTTGATGCAATGAAGCTATTTACTTTTGAACAATAGATAGCGCAGTGATGATAGTTGTGATAGTTTTTCCTTGTTGTTTATGTGCCTCATAGCACTTGAAAATGTAAATTTCATTCTTCTTGAAATATGAAGGAACATTTTTTCCTTTGAGAAAAGATAATAGAAATCTTACAAGTATTCAAATAGATTAAAAGCAAGATACAAACTAAATCGTCATAAGGATTTAGATTAGGCACTTCTATTGGCATAAGTCAACCATGAAAACATTGCTTTACCACAACCATAAGATGTAAATACTACCATCCAATTAGATACACAGTTATATTGGATAGAGTCAATCTTGTAAAACTTATTTTTAATGATAGTTATAAAAAAGTAAAAGTATTTGAAACAGACCCTCAATACGGAGGTGTGACCTATATGAATTCAAATTATAATCCTTATACAAAAAATATGAATACCATTGGATCAGGTCCTCTCTATGTCATTTCAACCATTGCACCAGTGGTCGTTTTTGCCATCGTCACATCATTGGAACTTGCATCTTGTTCATGTCCCTCATTTGCAACTTTCGCAGTTGTTTCCTTTACATTCCTTCAAGACACAACTTTTTTTCTTTCTTGTTCTTCTCCCATTGAAAAACAAAGAGCAAGATCTAATTCTGGGTCCAAATTAGGATCAACACGAAAATAAAAACCTCCCACACCTCCAGTGGAAGTTGCTACTACAATAGCTACAGAAGCTGCAAATCCACTTCCAGCTTATCCATCCCCTGTAAATATATTATAGTTGCAACATAGAACTTCTAGTTATGACTTTAGTAGTATGACATTAAATGAGTAACATTATAATCTTCCACTCCAAAGTATATGAAAAAATATTGTGTACCTGATAAGGACATCTATGAGAACATTTGGGTCTGCAGGCACATGAACAATATGACTGTTCTCATTACTATTCATGGATGTTAGAAGGGAATCCAACTTCTATGATTTCCCATCATTGTCTTCTCCAAAATCCACAATATCAAGCGCTACATTATTATTCTTCTACTTATTTCCAAACACCTCAAGAATCCTTTTACTAGACTTAACAAGGATGAAACAAACAAAGAAATGTTGAGAATTTTTAAAAAAAATATTGTTTACGAAAATTAAATTAGTAAATATTTAATTGGAAGAACCTTCTAGTAAAAACGATCATACGTTGCTATTGTTTTTTGTTCTAACGTTGTTTAAGAGCCAACTGTGCAATCTGAACACTAAATGTCAAATTCATTTCTCCACCAACTTCCAAACATGTAGGGTAAGAGTAAGGGAAATAAAAAAATATATTATAAATAAAAAGAAAGCTAAATGCATGAGAAAACAATTAACAAGCATGCTAGAAACTTGGAAGAAATATTCAAGCCACTCGGTGTGTCCTTGGGGGAAAGTATCGAGTCAAGGCTGTCACCTTGTTCTTGACTCCTCCGTTTAGGCTCAACTCCTAATGAAGCCAAGGGGGATAGACCCTATTAAGTTACTAAGGAAAAATTATTTAGTATGATGATGGTATTAAAGAGTAAGTTTTTTAGGAGTTTTGATTTAACAATTTTAAACAACAAATAACATGATGAGATAATCACAAGTAAGCACGAAAATGACACCTAGTCACATATAGATTGAAAGAAATAAACAGTTGACCAATGCCTTGAAAATGGAGTCAAAAAAAAATTAAGAGTGCTTCCAAGTGTTGGAATGAATGTTGTGCAATTGTATCTTGGTTAATTTTAAATTAATGTAATAATATGAGTAATTTAACTTAGGCGAGGGGACTCCAAATATACCCAAGGGGTACTTGAAGTATCTCCAAAACTAAACCGTCACAGCTACCCGCAAGGAATATGTGGGGTGAATGGAGTCTCTGAGGCTATTGTTCATAATGCACCCAAAGGTGTAATAGAGATCGGCGCCCCAAGGTCACTTTCCAGGAGTTCCCACTTCCTTTGGGTATTTTGCCATCGTAATGGTTTGATCGAGGCATTGGATTTTTGCCTGATGGTTTGTCAATTTGGGGAGAGTGAATCCTAATTATTCTTGTCAATAATGTGCTTTTGATGCAGATTGAATGATTGGATGAACCACAACCAAGTACAGAGCATACACACTGGAGTCTTTGTTACTTTTAGTAAATTTTAAAGGAGGTGTTCTTATTAAAAAGAAAACCCTCTAAGAACCTCTTTCGGTCCAAGTGGACCTCAGTAGGGGAATCAAGGAGTGGTTTATTTTATTACGATTACTAAAAAAAATGATGATAGTATATGAATCATAAACATATAAGTAAACCACAATTTTCTAATTAGACTACCACGACCCTTTCTTCACCTTTCGGCTCAAAAGGAGGCTCGTGGGGAAAGTATTAAAATTACCTTGAAAACACCAGATATGGAGTATGGAAATGATTATAAGTCAAATTATACTACCCTACAGATTATAACTGCATTATATTGAAAAAAGATGAACAAAAAGTAAAAAATGACACAGACGCAAATCCCCCCTAGGGGGATGGTGAATAGGATCGAAAGATCCTATTCGAAAAGATTTTTATTTTTATTAACAACAATTAAAATATCAGAAAACTAAAAATTATCTACTTGGTCCTTATACGGAATGAGACCCAAGGTTTACAAATTGTGAAATTTTGAAATTTTTGGAAGACGGAGACCCCCTAGGGGGTTTTGAATGGTCCAAAAATGATTTCCGGACAGTGCCTCCTCCTCTTTTATGTTACACCCTATAAAAAAAATAAATTTTATTGCATTTAAATATGCCCAAAAGTACTTTGAAGGTACTTTTGGATGAACAAATGTTTTACCCAAAAATTCTAAGTTAAAACTAGTTTTTAAAGAAGTGGAAAAAGAACCAAGGAAAGAAAGATTTCCTTGGGATCTTAGCTTGCTTTGGGGGAATCCAATATGAAGCACTTAAATTTATGAATATAAATTTTCATATTCTAAGGAAACAACCATGCATTCAACAAGCTTTAGATCTACTTTCACAGCCTTGAAAAATGACATTTTTCCCTAAAACTAGATCTAGAATCCTTGTAAATTTTCTTTTAGGAATGAGATCTAGTTTATGAGATTTAAGGTAGAAATATATATGTAAAATAAACTCTGAAATTGATATATATAAACAATTTTAAAGCTGCAAAGAAGTAACCCGGGTGATTTTAGAAAAAATTGAAGGAGGAAGAGGAAAAGAAAAGCATTTGTTGCCGGGGAATGGATCTGCAAAGAAGACTAATTAGTGGAATGTCGAGGGACAATGCCTTCACAAAATAGTCAGATGCCTAGTGGATTCAAGCTATATCCAGAGTTCGTGCAACCCCTGTTACCTGAAAACTAACAAACAATCCTGCACAAAACCTTATGAGATCTGGATAGAAATATATGAAGAAAGAGAGGGATTACATGCAAATAAGCTTATTTAAACATGTATGATCTGAATATTTAAACATATATACTATGAGATATTTAAAATCAAGTAATCTTACTTTCCCAGCTATACTCCTATTGATTCAACTGAATCATTAAGCCAGATAGGATTTAGATGCAGAAATTGAGAGAAAGCCAATGGTAAAAAGCTGCAAGACAATTTTAAATCCACACACATAAAAGTGTTAGACTGATTTGGCCTCCAAATATTCACTTTATTCTAATAGAAAAAGATATTACATAGTATTACAACAGCAATAGATCCTCAATCCAACTCTAACTATCTCGAAAAGGAGGAAGCCATGCTTTATTTACACACAAAATTGAAACCCCAGCCCAGAGGGGGCACAAATCCCAAGTAGATAGACCACTGTAGCTGAAACAGAGTCCATCAATGCCTGATCTGAAGTTGAACTAAGCTTCTACTGAGTCTGAATGTCAATTGGAGAGCTGATCTGACTAACACCTCAACCTGTTGACTGAAGAATCCACCAAAAATCATCCAGATGAGCCCACGCATGTGGAGGAGAGAGGGAGGGTGAAATTCCCCATAAAGGAAACTGAAGTTCAACTCTGGATCGACCCAGATCACCTCCTTCAGTCAAGGATTTGTCAGATCCGGTCAATCTGGTGCATATCTGACTGATTTCAATCAAATCGGCTGAGAATCCATTGATCTAGGATTTCGGATTTGCTCCATTATTCATCAATTTATTAATTAAAATAATCAATAATTGATTTTTGGGGGATTTCTGACCTGAGTGATGGAAAATCACATAAAACTAGGAAATAGTAGGTCTATAGGTTTACTGGGTGCTCTTAGCTTTAAAATGAGCACCTACATGACTGAAACGGACTTCCGAGCCCACTTTTATTACAAAACCAATTTTTCCAATTAAACTATTAAAAAATTTGCCTAAGTTTTGGAAAAATTAAATTTTAATAAAAAACATTGAAAAAATTTAAAAAAATGAAAAAACCTAGGGGGACTTAGACATGTTCATATGACTCGACCATGATGCCTATCATGTTTATACATTGACACATAGACTCTAATAACCTCAATAGGCCTAAACGCCAAGCTAACCACCCGAACTTTGGAGTTATTGAGTGAAAAACTCAGAAATTATCAGTCATTTATTCAACAAACAATAATAACCAAGGGAAAAAACACCCTGGGCTGACCGGATTAACAAATATAGTCTAAGAGACCAATTCTTTTATAGACACTATCATGCTAGAACATTTATTACAATTCCCCCATGGGGTATGAAGATGCGATATTGTACAACAAATTTTCCCAGAAGCAAGACTGAAGGTCTTCTAAAGTCCGAACAAGCTATCCTTGTCCGGTTCACCATGCTCACTTGAAAAAAAACCACTAAGTACAACTTAGGTCGTAACATTTTGGCTCCAACTATGGGACGTGTGCTCGATCTAGTCTTTAGGGAAAGGAGAGGATATGAGAACACCAAAATATTTGGTTTATATACCCTGTAAAAACATCTCAAATTGACAAGAAAACCTCCCTAGCACAAGATTTACATAAAAACCAAATGAACCATTAAGCTGATTTATTTAAACAAAATAAATGTAACTAACTAATGAAAGAAAAATGTTTTATTATAGCTAAGTACAAAACAAAAATGCAGAAAGTAAATGCTCCTTTTCAAGGAGCTTATTTTCCTACTCTAAGCATGATATAAAAAGGGTTAAGTGTAATCAGAAATCCAATGTCACCACCTAAGCATTTTATTATCATAAAAACATTTTACCTTGTCTTTGGTTGCCAGCCAAAGTAAGGATACTTTATTTAGAAAATGAAAACCTGCGTGATGATTTGGAAGGGGCAGGATGGATTGGAAATCATATGCATGAATAATGTCATCAAAATTGCTCCCAAACTAGTAAGTGCTTGCGTAGGCTACTTCTATCCATGACTGGACAGGATTGATGTACAAATCAGAATGATGAGGTAGATTGACTACATCATCATACTAATCATCAAGGCTTAGTGGATGATAATTCACTGTATAAGCCCCAAGTGGCTCCAAATCATGAGGAAACTCTATATGTGAAGATGATAGTTGAGACTGATATTATACTAACTGCATCACATTTGTCTTTTCACAACATTGCTTCTCCATGTCTTCATTATTGATACCTTTGTGCGGCTCTGCATGATATGACTCTGAATGATCATATAAGAGTTTTGAATGCTACTTTTCCATACTAGGATTTTCCCAGGTCTCCAAATCCATGCTTCCGTCTATGGAAGTATAATAGATTGGATTTCCACAGATTTTTAAATAGACATTCCCCTTGCTGGATATAGCATAGATAGGATTCTTAATAAGATATCCAAAAAAATCCAAATAGTCATCACCACCATCTATGTCAAATGTGATGGATTCCCCATTGCTGATATCAAGTTCCGATATGAAGTTCTCTTTTTCTTCATTACTGGTACTAATATATGGCTCAGACTGATCATACGGATAAACTGCATGCTCTTTTTTCATATCAAAGTTTCCCAAGGCCACATGGTCCATGCTCTCTCCTTTAGATATGCCATAGATAGAAAAATCGACAAAACCTTCAAAAGTTTCTGGTTCATTATTTTCCTCTTTATTCATGTCATAGACTGGATTTTCCATGAATGTCCAGGACTCCTCATCAACATCTTTGTCAGACATAAGGTAGTCTTCATCACTTGTATCATGCTCCAAGTTATACTTGTCCTCATTTTCATACTCATCTTCTTCAGAGAAAAGGTCGCAAGGTAATAAACCTTCCATACTGTCATCTTTATATGGAGAACACGTAGGAGTCCCATAATGTACATTACAGCTTTCATCATAAGTTTCACTATAAGATTCTGCAATGGTTTCATCCTTAGGTTTGTACTGTTTAGCTGGTTACAAAGGGTAGGCTTGGCCTACCATGTATATATGATCTGGCTCGCTTGAAGTTGTTTCCTAACTACTGACCTCGGGAAGTCCATGTTCCATGACTTGATTTGAAACATAACAAGTGCTTTCTTGGCGGAATTGTTCACAGGGTTTACACCATGGAATCACTTCTTCTACCATGTTAGCTGAGTCTAACTAGTTTGGAATCCTAGGCTCTTGTTGAGGAAAATTCTTTTGATACATTTGATTCTGCCTAGGCTAAAAGTTCCTAGGTCCATTATTTCTTTCCATTGTGATTATTCTATTGTGCATAAGATTCAGTTGTGCAGACTGATTTGCCATAAGTTGGTTTTGACTAGTAACCATATCTTTTATCATGTCTGTTACCTTTTCCATGGGATCTTTAGAGGCTTCCTCTTCTTCTGATTCAACGGATTTTCCCTTTTCTTTGTTGTATGAAGTGTTTCCCCTAGTGTAATCTGGAATGTTGGATTTTCCTGAATACTGCATATTCTTTTCTATTTTCTCAGTTGATTCCTGATCATTTTTTAGATTGGCCAGCTCTTTGTCTCTTAACTGGTACCTCAAATCACCAGTGAAAGCTTCGATGTAAGATATGAGGATGGAGACTTCCTTTGGATTGATTTCTTTAGGGAGTTCCACAACCAGAGGCCTAAACTTAGTGTTAAATTCATCCATGGTTTCATTCTCCATCTTCTTAATGTTATGAAGGGTAGCAAGCAGATGTTTTGGTTCTTTCTTTTCTCCCCATTTCTTCTTAAAACCCTCTAGGAATTCACTAAGAGTTTTACATGAATCATCATCTAGGTTGAGGTACTATTCTTCAGCATCATATTCTAAGGATAAAGCAAAGAGCTTCATTCTGACACCGTCATGGTCATGGGAAACATCATTTCAATAATTGACCAGGTGCTTTTCAAACTTTTGAAGGTGGGACTTGGCAGTGATGGAATTATTGTCCTGAAATATGGAGAGCTTCTTGATAGCATCTTTTGGAATGGCATGGGGAGCACCTGCTATCTGAGAAAAGTAAATGGGTTTGAACAATTCCATCATTTCTTTAGATTGGTGAACATGGCTCTCTACAAATATGTGATGGATATCTGAGAGGGATTGGTCTCCTAAATTTTCAAGGTTTCTACGAGAAGTCTGCCTATTCAATATTTCCCTAATGAACCTTTCAATATCAGGGAGAGGATTGAATATTTGATGGTGGTTTCTTTGGGTATAAATTCTTGGAGGGATGTTAGACAGTGGAGTCGCAAGATGGATCGAGTTTTAATTTTTATGTTTTTTAAACACAAGATCAATCAATTTTTTTTAAATCTTTTTAGTTGTTTAGAAAAAAGTTAAGCTAAGTCGTACTCGGGAATAAAAAGATTTATCCCCAGCAATGATTCCAAAAAGTGTTTCCACCTTTCACACACCTGGGTTACATGGAAGAAATATTCAAGCCACTCGATGTGTCCTTGGGGGTAAGTCTCGAGTCAAGGTTGTCACCTTGTTCTTAACTCCTCCGTTTAGGCTCAACTCGTAATGAAGCCAAGGGGGGTAGACCCTATTAAGTTACTAAGGAAAAATTATTTAGTATGATGATGGTATTAAAGAGTAAGTTTTTTAGGAGTTTTGATTTAACAATTGTAAACAACAAATAACATGATGAGATAATCACAAGTAAGCACGAAAATGACACCCAATCACATATAGATTGAAAGAAATAAATAGTTGACCAATACCTTGAAATTGGAGTTGAAAAACAATTAAGAGTTCTTGCAAGTGCTGGAATGAATGTTGTGCAATTGTATATTGGTTAATTTTAAATTAATGTAAGAAGATGATTAATTTAACTTAGGCGAGGGGACTCCAGATATACCCAGCGGGTACTTGAAGTATGTCCAAAACTAAACAGTCACGGCTACCCGCAAGGAATATGTGGGCTGAATGGAGTCTCTGAGGCTGTTGTTCATAATGCACTTGAAGGTGTAACAAATATCGGCACCTCGAGGTCACTTTTCAATAGTTCCCACTTCCTTTGGCTATTTTGCCACCATAATGGTTTGATCGAGGCATTGGATTTTTGCCTGATGGTTTGTCAATTTGGGGAGAGTGAATCCTAATTATGCTAGTCTTTCGAGTGCTTGTGATGCAACTTTACTGATCGAATGAACCACCGCCAAGTACATAGCATACACACTGGAGTCTTTATTACTTTTAGTAAATTTTAAAGGAGGTGTTCTTGTTAAAAAGAAAACCCTCCAAGAACCTCTTTCGGTCCAAGTGGACCTCAATCGGGGAATAAAGGAGGGGTTGATTTTATTATGATTACTAAAACAAATTATGATAGTAGATGAATTATAAAGAGATAAGAAAACCACAATTTTCTAATTAGACTACCATGACCCTTTCTTCACCTTTCGGCTCAAAAGGAGGCTCGTGGGGTAAGTATTAAAATTACTTTGAAACCACCAGATATAAAGTATGGAAATGATTATAATTCAAAGTATACTACCCTACATATTAGAACTACACTAGATTGAAAAAAGATGAACAAAAAGTAAAAAATGACATAGACGCAAATCCCCTTTGAGGAGATGGTGAATAGGCTCGAAAGAGCCTAATCGAAAAGATTTTATTTCTACTAACAGAAATTACAATATCAAAAAACTGAAAATGATCTACTTGGTCCTTATACGGAATGAGACCCAAGGTTTACAAATTGCAAAATTTTGAAAGTTTTGGAAGACACAGACCGCCTGGGGGTTTCGAATTGTCCAAAAATGATTTCCAAACAGTGCCTCCTCCTATTTTTTGTTACACCTGCTAAAAACTAGAAATGTTATCACAGTTAAATATGCCCAAAAGTACTTTGAAATTACTTTTGGATGAATGAACTTTTTACCCAAAAATTCTAAGTTAAAACTAGTTTTTAAAGAAGCGGTAAAAGAACCAAGGAAAGAAAGATTTCCTTGGGATCTTAGCCTGCTTTGGGGGAATCCAATATGAATCACTTAAATTGCTGAATATAACTTTTTATATTATAAGGAAACAACCATGCATTCAGCAAGCTTTAGATCTACTTTCACAGCCTTGAAAAATGACAATTTTCCCTAAAACTAGATCTAGAATGCTTGTAAATTTTCTTTTAGGAATGAGATCTAGTTTATGAGCTTTAAGGAAGCAATATATATGTAAAATAAAATTTGAAATTCATATCTCTAAACAATTTTAAAGCTACAAACAAGTAACCGGACTGATTTTAGAAAAAAATTGAAGGATGAAGAGGAAAATAAGAGCATTTGTTGCCGGGGAATGGATCTGCAAAGAAGACTAGTTAGTAGAATGTTGAGGGACAATTCCTTCACAAAAAATTTGGATGCCCAGTGGAGTCAAGATAGATTCATAGTTCATCCAACCCCTGTTACCTGAAAACTAACAAACAATCCTACACAAAACCTTATGAGATCTAGATAGAAATATATGAAGAAAGAGAGGGATTACATGCAAATAAAATTATTTAAACATGTATGATATGAATCTTTAAGAATATATACTACGAGATATTTAAAATCAAGTAATATTACTTACCCAACTATACTCCTAGTGATTCAGCTGAATCATTAAGCCAAGCAGGATTTAGATGTAGAAATTGAGAGAAAGCCAACGGTAAAAAGCTGCAAGACAATGTTAAATCCACACACATAAAAGCATTACATTGATTTGGCCTCCAAAGCTTCACTTTATTCCAGTAGAAAAATATATTACACAGTATTACAACAGCAATAGCTCCTCAATCCAACTCTAACTAACTCTAAAGGAGGAATCCATGCTTTATTTATACACAAAATTGAAATCCCAGCCCAGAGGGGACGCAAATCCCAAGGAGATAGACCACTGCAGCTGAAGGAGAGTCCATCAATGCCTAATCTGAAGCTAAACTAAGATTCTACTGAGTTTGAATGTCAATCAGAGAGCTTATCTGACTGACACCTCAACCTGTTGACTGAAGAATCCACCCAAACTCATCCAAATGAGCCCAGGCGTGTGGAGGAGAGAGGGAGGGGGAAATTCCCCATAAGGGAAGCTAAAGTTCAACTGTGGATCCACCCAGAACACCTCCTTCAGTCAAGGATTTGTCAGATCCGGTCAATCTGGTGCAAATTTGACTGCTTTCAATCAAATTGGCTAAGAATCCACTGATCTAGGATTTCGGATTTGCTCCATTATTCATCAATTTATTAATTAAAATAATCAATAATTGATTTTTGGGGCTTTCTAACCTGAGTGATGGAAAATTACTTAAAATGAGGAAATAGTGGGTCTATAGGTTTACTGGGTGCTCTTAGCTTGAAAATGAGCACCTACATGACTGAAACGGACTTTCGATCCCACTTTTATTACAAAAGCAATTTTTCCAATTAAACTATTAAAAAATAGCCTAAGTTTTGGAAAAATTAAATTTTAATAAAAAGCACTGAAAAAATTAAAAAATTTGAAAAAACCTAGGGGGACTTAGACATGTTCATATGACTCGACCATGATTCCTAGCATGTTTATAGATTGACACATAGACTCTAATAACCTCAATAGGCCTAAATGCCAAGCCTACCACCCCAACTTTGGAGGTATTGAGTGGAAAACGCAGAAATTATCGGTCATTTATTCAACAAAAAATAATAACCAAGGGAAAAAAAACCCTGGGCTGATCGGATTTCCAAATAAATTCGAAGTGACCAAGTCTTTTACATACACTATCATGCTAGAACATTTATTACAATTCCCCCATGGGGTATGAACATGTGATATTGTACAACAAAGTTTCCCAGAAGTAATACTGAAGGTGTTCTGAAGTCCGAACAGGCTATCCTTTTCTGGTTCACCAGGCTCACTTGATAAAAAACCACTAAGTACAACTTAGGTGGTAACAGGGAGTATTCAATGAATAAAAAATGCCGAGCCTTAATGAGTTCAAATGAAAGGTAAGGAAACTATTGGCTGCCAGAGAAGCTGAGTCCAGATTGAAGAGAAAAGCACCGTGGATAGAAAATGGTGATGAGAATATAAAATATTTCAATCAATATTAAAAACATGGGAAAAGGATGAAGGATGAGAATGAAGCTTTAGTAATAACTAGGAAGCCATGCTCAAATCACGGTCATACAACCAAGAAGGCCCTTTCTAGATATCATTTTTCATTTTAGGGAAACCATGCAGCAAATGTGTTACAGAAAATAAATCATTACTAACCATCGTACAAACATAAAAGAAAACGGTAGTGAAGTAAAAGGACAACATTCTAAAAAATTCAAGGAGTTGTCCAAGTCTATACATATTTCTGTTGAGAACCTGTTTTCCATTTCCATTGGCTACTTTATCCTCAAACAAAGCAATCTGGTTTAGTCCGACATCTCATCCCTTTCCAACCTGTTGCAATGTCAAATTACATGTTCATTCTTAACAAAGGAAAATGTGCATAAATGGAAAGGAAAGCAATAAAATATTAGAGATAAACAACTACTTGAATGTATTCATGATGAGCGATGTTTCCCTATCGTAAAGTGGAATTGAACCCTGCATATTGCATGATGTGTCACTAACACTTATTTAATCGACATATTTTCACTAGACTACCTATTTTGTATGTATGCATTTTCTTGCAAACTACGATACAACATTTTGCTAGCACCAGTGTATTTCCTCCAATCCTTGGAAAAAGATGTCCAACAATAACTACTAACAACCCTTTTTTTATCAAAGCATGGGATCAATGACTTTCTTGCAGATAATTATTGTAGAATTGTGTTAGGGACATTAAAATTACAAAGATACGATAACAGAAATCTCATGAACTCGAAAAGGATACAGCATTGAATCAACAAACAAAATAAGTTTTCATGTATTGACTCTTTTAATGAAATAGCAATAAATACAAAAGTTTTCATGTATTGAATTTTATCTTGAAATAACAATAAAAGTGGCAATTACTAGATCAAAATTGGTCAAGAACACATAAAAAAAGCACCAATTTATTAATGATGATTCATAATCCAAATGATTCCATCCAATTTAAGATAGAATTGTTTCCATAAGAGAATAGTCTACTTGAGTACAACAATACTAGCTCCATTGGAGTGGCTGTCAAAGTGGGTTTTAGAGACTCAATCAACAACATTTGATAATGAAGACCTATCTAGGATGAAATTTGACCCACCTAGGAATGGAGAGGATCTTTGTATTGTTGTTGGACCTTCAGTCCAATGTGAATCTAGTCGGAATCTTGGTTCAAAATTCATTGATCATGAGGAGGATGTGGGCGATGAAAATTCATGTGATTCTAACCTATAATTAGAATCTTACACTCTAGTTATCACTAATCAATAATTACATGACTACTATGCTTATGTTTGGACTTGCGACTCTAGAGGTCATGTAGAACCTCTTTTTTGATGTGTTCTAGTTCATATATAGATTGCAGTATGTGCTATTTTGGTTATAAGAACCCTTGATACATGAGATAACTTTGCATATTTGTGTCTAATGGTTTCTGGGTTTCATATCTGTATATTTTTTCAAAATTTTAATAAATCACGTACTTTTTAGTTGATTGTTTTTTTTTCTAGTTTTTCCCGTTCTAGTCTACTTCTGATGGGTTTAAAGCTTTAAGGTTCTGCTTACTAGTTTGGTTCTAATAACATTGGTTGTAACCCCATATAATCAGTTGTACATGGAAATTGCATAAGGTACCAGAGTCAACATGCATCCAATGGTGCTTCCAAAATCATTAAAAATTTGGAACTTTTCTTGCCCCAATGGGACAACAGTCTCTTATGACCTATTAAAAAACCAATCGAACAAACTGAGAAACCAATACATACATTAAAGAAAATAGGGGATCTTAACTGATATCACAACTAACATGTAGAGCAATATTTTCTAAAAAAATCATTCAACCAAATAATATGATATGCTTCTTTTGGACTTCTGACCTTTACTTACAATTGCTGAAGCACTCATATTTGTTCTTACACCTTAACAGTATCCATGTAAATATTGTAAGCAATACAACATCAAATAAAGAAAAGAAAAAACATAAAATATTAAAACATTTGTATGAAATGAATGAACCTATTTTAGAAACAGTATGCATAAAAGCACGCTCAAGGAGAGAAAATAAACTAAGGAGACTAAAAACAACACCACAAACAAAATTCCAAGGAAATCAAGAACAAGAAAGAAACTACTTTCAGATTAAGGTAACCAAGAACAATAACATACAAAGTTATAAATAATATACAAGGGAAGTTCTGGGCTTGACCTTTGATATATCAATATCAAGGTCTTCTCTGAATGATTTTATTTGATTTATATTCATGGTCAAGGTCTGCTGTCAAGGGATGACCTATCTCTATGTGCTATCTTGTTACTCACTTCACCTACATTGTTATGTTGTTGTTCCATAGATTTCAATAAAACCAATGTATTCCCTCCTGATAGGGACATGTGGATGTGCCTAAAAAAAACACTATTATGACATGCTTCAAGTTCATGCAAAAATGGTTTTTAAAATTTTCAATATCAATCAAGGTTATAGATTATAAAATTATCAGTGATGGTACATGACCTCTCTTTTTTGGCAATAACTTATAATTATACTCTTGTGTTTCCTAAATAGTTTTGTTTCTCCTTTCTATTTTTATTTATTTATTATAAAAATGTTTTTGTTTATGTTGTTTCTTGTCATTTCATTGCCATATCCAGATTCTGGGTTTCAAAAGATATAGTGAATTTTTATTGGTATCATGGTAACTTAGCAATAACATAAAACTAATCCTACATTAAGAAAACTTTAACAATAATAATCTATAACATTAACATGCATTACAACAACTTTCGCAAATTAACATGCATTACGACAACTTTCACAAAATGAAGATTACAATATAGATAAAATATTATAAAGAAATATGACGTGCATAGAAAAAAAATCATTTATCTCATGGATACATCTTAAACATGCCTAAAGAAGTTTTCTAGGTAAAACCAACCCAAACTAAGTTGTTCGTTACTTTCCATGAATCCCAGAAAATGTATTGTTAAATCTTCTCAGGAACATTGCAGTCACCATCTTCAAATATATTCCAGTTTATCTCCATTTTAACATAAGCAAAAAAAAGTAGTCGTTTTACATGGGGTGAAAAAAAAGCTATCAACTCCTGGAAGCAAGAACGAAAACTACTTGGATTTCCATCATTTGCCTCTCAGGTTTAGTAGTTGCATTGTTTTAAGACCAAGAAAACACAAAGGAAAATAAATTTCTTTGAAACAATAAATACCAAAGACTTATGTAGTTCAACGATGCATACCTTCCCCACAAAACTCATCCACCATGAAAATTTTCTGGGAGATATAAAGATTTCCCTGGTATACACTCACTAGTATCAGACCAAATGTACCGTTTCTTTCTTTTCTAGAAGAAGCCACAGTAGCAGGAACTATTTTTGTTGATGTGCTCTCTGAGCATGCAAAAAGACCACTAGAGGTAACTACCATATCACCCTTCAAACCTTGACAATGACCCGACATCTGGGAACACTCACCTTTCCAACGAGCACCACTATCATGTTCATGTTGCTCTCCAACCTCACTATTGGATGGAAAAATCAGGTTATGACAAGTTACAACCGCATTGCACCAAATATTGCAAGGATCTAGAACATATCCCCCAGGCATTGATTGTTGGAATGTTGCATCATTGCAAGTTTTATCCATTCTAATTGACTTTTAGTAGGGATAGGACCCCAATTCCCCATCGATATGGCCCCTAAAACCAGCCAACAAACACTTCAATCTTGCAATCTCAGCCTCTAAATATGCTTGAACTTGTAATCTCCTTAGTAATTGTTGATTAAGAGAGGTAAGATGTAAAACCTCCTCCTTCAGGGAGGCCCACTAAGCCTTCTTCTTTTCCCTATATTTTCTAAATGCCTCTCTATTACCTATTGGTTGATTTTTTTTGGTCCTAGAAGAGTTGATTTGTGGAGATTCGGCAGTGTCCATAGACTTCTCGCCATTAGGGGCAGCAAGGATTTGAGTGTGCGTGTGAAAGGATGTGATGTCATTTGTTATCCGGCCCGAAAGGGTTTCAGTTGTGGGTATGAGTGTAGGAATGATTAGTGTCCATGAGAATCTCCTTGAAAAAGGTCTCCATGGAGGATCATGATTACCAAGATCATCTAACATATTGCTGCTAAAATTAATGTCCCCCACCATCCATGCTATCCATTTTCGAAGCCCTTAACTTCGATTTTTTTTAGAACAAACCTTACAATATGCAGTCAGAGGTTTATCAAACCATCCATTTTATCATCCCTTGTCTTCAATATTATTCTATTACAAACCAAATAATTTTCTATCAGAGAATTATCGAGCTAAACTTCATTTCCCTATGCAATATGTTGAGAAATTTGTGTCAAGCAGATCTAAATTTTGGTTTTCATTTCCTACCAAAAATATGCCAAACCTTGAATCTAACCCTAACCCTAACATTGAAGAGTAATGCTTCTATAGAATCCCATCACTTGACCCACAGATAATTGTTTGCCATCCATTTTCATCCCTCCAATGTAAGTACCAGATCTTAACAATGGAAGATGTGCCTAATGCCTAGAAGCCCCAAAACAATAGTCAAGAAATAAGGAAAAGATAAATACTTTCAAATAATCTAACCTAGCAGAAATCAATGAAACCACAAGCTCTAATGACCCATTCCCACACTATTTACAGGCATGGAGCCACAAATTTCTTCCAATTATGTTTCATAATTCTTCCTAGGCCATTCCAAGCCCCTTATAATCCCACATTATATTTGCATATGATGTTCATTCAAAATAATAGAATCCAAATTCATTAGTATGGAAGGGGGGAAGTTACAAAACATGCTTTCAATTTATCAAAAAGAATCGAACTCGATTAATTCTCTCTGCAACTCCGGATTTTCCATGAATGTTGCTCGTAGATCTATGTTTGCAACTTCGTCTTCACCATGAATTTTGTTTGCAGAGCTGTGTCTGCAACTCCATACCTAGATATTTATGTGGTGTTTCAAATTAAAGTAGATCTTTATAATAAAACTGCTAAAATGTAGGCACGTAGTTGTAGATACGCCTAAGGTTTTGTTAAAAAACTTAAAATAAAAAAGAATTCATGGGTGTGCATTGGTGGAATTATCTTGATTGGTTCTACCGAGAAAAGCTAAGTTGTACTAGGCTTATCATTGTGTTGTATCCTCACCTCTTGAGTCATGTTGATTATCCATCTAGACATCGCCATCCTGGAAATTCCAACTTTATGTCTTTCATAAAATACATATGAGAAAATGTAAAGAAACGTAGATGTGAGAAGATGTAAAGAAAATTCTATATAAGAAACATGGAAGAAGTCATAAAAAAAGTAAGGAATAAATCATAGTGAAAAGTCTCTATGAGCAATATGAAAAGTTGTTTTATTTTAAAGAAAAAAATCTATATTATATATTAATAATATATGAAAATTCTACCAAAAAAAATAAATTAAAAAATTAAAAATGAATACTAACATACTATAATAGTCAAATATACATGGCTGCAAAAAAATCTGCATAGATAGGTACTTGCAAAAAAGATCTAGATAGATGGCTGCAAAAAAACCCTAGATAAACAAAAAATATATAGCAGAAGCTCAATGGATGAGAAACAACAAAGCAATATCCGTCTAAAACCGAGGATAGTTCAGAAACTTACCAAAAAGGATAAAAGAAAATAAGAAGGAGCCACTAAAAACACCTGAAAGAGATCTAGTGATGGAAAATACAGATCTTTGCTTTCGAAGAAAGATTTCCATCAACCCACAATTCATTGAAAAAAAAACCCTTCTCCATGTAATGGGATTTTTTTGAAAGTGTATCCACCAAATGATTAAATTGCATGTACACATGTGTGAAGGAGATATCCTTGAACTTACTAGTCAGGAGGTGAGAAATTTTCATTCAAGATAATAAATGCAAAATATTTATGTTGCAAACATTTGAAGTCTAATCTATAATTACTTTTGCATCCACAAAAATTTGGATATTATCCAGATAAAGGTGTTTAGAGAAGTAGAGGATCATCCACAGGGCTAAGAGTTCTCCTTTTTTGTTTGTGCCAGAGACACAACACATCCAGATTTTGTACATATGCGACCCATCCAACAATAAGCCAGCACCTGTACCACAGACTGAGAGTTCCAACTATGTATGAAGACCCATAAAAAGATCCATTTATTTTCCCATAATCCAAAAAAGGCTCAAGGGAATCCTTTGAGAGACTTTTTTGAACAAAATTAGAACTAGTTATGAACTCTTGAAAAGAAGAAATGCCCCTAGATCCAACCTTCTTGATATCTGATCTTCTTCCTTAGAAAATGAGATTGTTTCTTACCTTCCATATTTTCCTGCAAATAAAGTTAGAAATAGCCTACCACTCATAATTTCCACACGATTTCCAGCAATGAAAACACTCATCCAAAGTATTTCTAGGTATCGATATGGTATTGGCTCTATTACCTAATTCATAATTGTAGGAACCTAATTTTCCTTTGGCACACACTTAAGGGTTTGCTTCAATGGTGCAGCAGGGATTAAGATGGTCAAGAGAAAATTCATGCAATCGCTTTGTTGGAGCTATGAAGATCGAGGTGCATGGCACCAATATTACTATTAGAAGGTAGACAGTTTACAAAATTTACTAAATTGTAATACTTCATTGTCACAATTACAATTTTCCATGACACAATTAAAAATGACTAACATAAATGACTAATTCATATTCTTCTAGCTAATCATTTTTTATGCCGTGACTAAATTAGTCTTTATGCTAGTCATTTTTAACTCTGTCACTTATTATCTAGTCATATTTGTTAACTGGTGACTAAATTAGTCATTAATTTTAGTCATTTATAGTTGGGTCAATCAAAATTTCCCATATTTAGTAGTAAATCACTTGAAAAACCTGTGGTAACTAGAATTTGTATTCATGTAGTAGCTAATTCTTCATTTTGTACTAGTATAACTTTATCCAATAGGAGAATGAACCAAAGCAACAATGAAAGCTAGAAAGAATTTGGAAGAACGAAGACAAACAATAGTAGAAGCTGCATAGAAGATTGAACGGGGATAATCGGTGTGTGTTGAAGTTGTAGACCAAGTATCCCATACTTGGGTATTGCTCATAGATGATGCAGAGTTAGAGAAAGTCACAGAGGAGCTGCGCACAACTAAAACAGAGGTAAAATAAGCTAAAAGATGAGATGAAGCACTTTCCCTTGGCAGAGAAAATAGCTAAGGAAACAAAGATGAAGAAATTGCAGTAGCAGGTTAACATGCTGCGCACGCAACAACAAGAAAGAACATAAAAGGTTACAGTGTTAGAAGCCGAAACTGAAATAATTAGAGGCATCATTCATCTTGTATAGTAGAAAGTGCATGAATCAATGGTATCAGTAGAGAAGGTAACGCTAGAACACATCAGTTCCGACCTTATGGAGAAATTGAAGAAGACATAGGAAGAAGTGAAGATGGAAGCAAAGAAAGTATAGAAAATATTGAAATATTTTCATAGTAAAGTCAACATAAGTAAATAAATGGAGGAATAGCATTGAGTGGCTCGAGACGAGCCGCAAGTGTGTTGGAGGCCTATTGGGCCTAAGGAAAGGAAATCAGAATTCACTTAGAATTATGGTGAAGTATGCAAAGAGATGAGGCAGAAGAAGAGAAAGAAGCTATGACAGAGGCAATGAGAGAATCAAGGAAGAGCATATGAAGGAAAAGAAGGTGCGACAAGAGAAAATAAAAAAGGAGTTAAGGAAGAAGCAGTTCAAGAGGAAGATGTGAAATCCACGATAAAAGGAATATGTGCGACAAAAGGAAGATATGCGACAAAAAGAATATTCGTGATAGAATTAAGGAATACGACAAGGAAAGGTGTGATGAAATAATAGTACTAGAAGGTGTACAATGGTATAATGGTAGGAAAATGACAGTAGGGCATAATGACCAGAAAGTGACAGGACATAAATATCATGGGTACGAGGTTGGCTAGAGCTGGTGAATTTCGCACATATGAAGTCATCTTTGCAAGTCAAGTCGTTAGTGCCTATTGTCAGGTGTTGCTAGAATAGGAAATAAAATATGTCGGCTAAATATAGGAAGTCGGTTGAGAAAGAGACATGTAAAAATTCTGTAAAGAGCTTATAAAGGTAGAAACCCAAGATGTATGTGAGTTAGCTTCTCTACTATTAGATCCCAAGCTGTATACAGGTTAGACTCTTCCTGGTTATTGTTGTTTGTTATTTTTTCTAATTGCACTGACTCAAGAATCTGCATCTGCGTGTGCAAAATTGTATAAGAGACTAAGTTGATCCAGACTGTGTGTAGATCAGTAGTGGAGTCAAGTAGATAAAGACTAGAGATAACATAGAAGAGAGCATGAGAGGAGAGAGGAGTATGTGTAGATTAATAAGAATATCTAGAACATAGTCTGTAGCTTAGTGCGCAGACATAAGGTGCATACATTTCTCATGCCAAATGAATAGTGAATTTGTTGTTTTTCCTGGATGGGTTTCCACATTAACTACTATGTCAAATGTATGAATGATGAATGTGTTTAAGACGCATGTATATATGTTGTTGTGAATGAATGTCTATGTATTTTCCTACAAAGAGTATATTGATATGTGTTACACTATTATTGTGAGTGTGTGAATGTACTTATGTTGTATTGGGTTGTTGATATAATACTTGCACAAGGGGGAACCATGTAATAGATTGGTTGTGTAGAATAAGTGTCAAAACCCCACCTATTAGTATTAGTCAAGCACCTTGGTGTTTCTCCAAGGGACAGGAAATCCCCCACCCAACTGTAGAAACTTGGTTCTGGAAGTTACCCAAAAGCAAGATATCTTGGGTGACACTGCATGTGTGTTGCAAGTGTTGCCAAAATAGCCTTGCTCTGTCATGCCGATAACTTGGGATTTGCTGCGCTAAGAAGAAGCATATAGACCTAGGTCGAAGGGAAGCTGAAAAGTAAACACCCTTTCCTCCACAATTTGTACCATATTAATCATATAATCTTGAGTCTAAGAAATTCCTATTTCTTGTGGTCACCATGAAATGTTGTGGTGGCATCCTCTCCTTTCATTTACAGTCTCATTAGGTGGTGAATTCAACCTAAATGAATCTGATATTGTATATCCAACCATAGGGAGAATTGTCCTTGCAATCAATTGATCAGGAACTTGATACATTTTAGAACCTTTTCTATTGTACCAAAAACGTAAGAGGTCCTTCAAATTCATCAATGTTGAATCCTAGAGGGGCACAAAATTGATTTTCCAAGTTGGTACAATTTTCCCATTATTAGAAGAGATAAAAACCATGTATTCACTAGGATGCATGTTGGCATGCAAGTATCTGTTAGAAAAATCAAAATCCACAAGTTGTGTTTGCTCGACCTTCCCCTATAAGTCACCTAGGATTTCGATCCCAGGATCAATGGGGTCTTCCTATACTGGTTATTTTTGTGTGTCTTATGTTGTATTGGTTATAGATTGTGTTGTTGGTGCCTTACCATTTTAGATGATCAAAAATATTATGTTAACTAAATGGCTGGTCATTTGAAGGCTCTAGTCTCTCTGTGTATTGGAATCTCCAAGTCATCAACTCTACACATCAGCTCTTCAAAATGTGGAATGTGTTAGAAGTACAATCAAAAGTATATAAAGAAAGATCCTATCAAGATAAAAAATACATAAAGAAATAAAATCAATTTAATGGGATGTCTTTTTGGGTATATTGTAATTCAATCTCTTATTAATTAGAGGTTACTCCCTTGAAGAGGCAATAAAACATTTCTTTCATTAATAAAGGTGATGGAGTTGAAGATGGTGGTGGCTTGGTTGCATGTAGAAGAGAGGGTGGTTGATGAACCAGTGGAGGAATATATGGTGTTTAGTTGTCATGGTGAAGAGAATGAGGATGAGTAGGGGGAGATGATAGGTAGTAGGATCGATGAGGAGAAGCAGGAGGTGGAGGATATGGTGGTCGGTAACCTCGATGAGCATAAGAAGAAGGTGGAGGAGATAATGAATGTTTGGATAGGTGAGGTGAAGGAGGATGTGCCTCAAAAATATTCAAGCACCTCCTAGAGTTATTTTGTATATACAATGCACCACTAACAGTGCAGTACTACATAATCAATGCAACAAAGACACAAAACAATTATTTTTAAAGTAAAATATACAATGTGCACTTTATAAACATGATGCACCAATGATTCTATAATAATATAATCATTGTGATGGGCCATATATGATTCTAATAGGAACAACCTAAATTATTTTTATAGTTCTTATAATGGTGCTTCCGAAAGTAGGGAGCACCAGTGCCTTATATAGACATGTCAACAGTGCATAGGGTGTGCAGACTAGTTTATAATGCATTGAGATTTACATGGCCACGTGTGCGTATACAATGATGAAATATTATTTTATAAGCTATTTTGTTGAGTATTATAAGATTGAACACACCATCAATGATGTTGTGTATAGTTAACAATAGTCCTGGTGCATTCATCTAAATGAAACATTGTTTATGGTGCAATGTATTAATAAAACACATTGGTGCATGTTGTGAAATATAACAATTGTTTTTGGCCATATGAGTGCATTTAAAATATTATAATGCACCAATGCATCTAAAAGTATGTATAGCATTTGAAAAATGGTGCCTTATTTGTATATTGGAGACAATGCAACAGTCTATAGTGACAAACTAGAAACATTTTTGTGAAGTTTTATTTAATTTATGTGGTGTGTTATTAAACGTATACTTCATCGTAGTAACGATGTGCTATAGTTTACAAGCATCGGTCACCTATGGCATAATGCACACTGTTACTAGATGAACTAGCAAGGATAGTCATTAACAAACTTATGAGGGAGAGAGTGACCACTGTCACCATAGTCACTCTTCGCAAAAATTATTTGGAATTCGAAACTTCTTAGGGGAGATACCTCATGGAAAATTGCAAAGACACCAAAATATATATCTTTTGAAGAAGGGAGGTAGAGAGGTGAGGCTGAGCTCCAAAAGACGAGGGTTGATGGTTTCTCCATCCCTAGTAGTAGAATTGAGGGTTAAGGGAGATGGTAGAATGGAGGCCGAGGTAGGAAATAAGAAACTAAGGTCTGAAGGAGTATACCCAATGGAAAAAGGAGGGTGGCTGAGGGTTGAGGGAAGCCCTATGTTTGTTTCACAATCCAAAGGGAGAATTTTGTTAGGGAAGAATAGGGAATAAAAGAGTAAGGTGAGGGTTTAAGGAAGCTAGGGAAGATAAGGTGAGGGTTAAAGAGGAGAAAAAAGGGAATTCCCTAAAGTAACCTTAAATTAACCCTACACTAACCTAATTTATAAATGTCCCTAAAATAACCCTAAACTAACCCTAAACTAACCTAAAACCAACCCTACACTAGGTTTTGGAAAAAATAGAAAGGTTTGGGACAAAGAGAACCAAAACCCTAGAAAAACCCTAACCTAACCTAGGGAATCTAAGGAGTGATTAATCTACCTCTAGAGAATATTAACCTTGTTTTAATACTAGCCCTAAAGTCCTAAGGTTCAAACCATGGAAGGACTCCTAGAAGGACATACTTATACAACCAAGGTGACTAAGGACTGACGAGGGATCTAAAAAAGAAAAATGAAACCCTATTGGGCACCATTCAATCCATAAACATAATCATTAAAAAAGAGAAATAAATAAAATCCCTAGATACCTCCTTGTGTACATATTTAACCAACAAATAACATCGTCGCCTTTGCAAGAGCATTGAACCAAAGAGACTTCAATAATTCATCATCAAACCCATCAAAAATATTCCTCAAGAGGAGGTGCCTCACTTTAAAGAGCTCTAGTAGAGTAGAATAAATGCATAGTGTTTTTATCTAACTTATCTTATGTTAAAATGAAGTGAGGAGAGGTTTATTTATTGCCTCTCACATTAAGTTTACAAATAAATCTAGGACTACATGCCATAAAATATCAATTTGAAATTATAAAATGTCAACATAAAATTATAACATTAAATAATCTAAAAATGACCTAGAGTATGATTATACTAGGATACTTGAGGTATTTTTCCCCTAGGTGTCAAAAACTGCTGAAATAAGTGAATCACCCTGAATGAAAGGATGGAATGAGCTCAAGGGAGGGAATCATGCCCCATCTAACCTTGAAAATGTTTTAAATCCCTCAATGCGGCACCTAAAAGCAATAGTACATTTTGGGAGGAAGGATGACCTCCTCTGAGGAAGGAGCCCAAAGAGAGAGTATGTCATCTAGATGGAGGGCCAAGAGGGTGTCTAAGGTGGATTTGAAGGGAGACCAGGCTATTGTATTTGAAACAAAGGGAACCTGTGTAAGGAAATAATGTGTGGGGTCATGTGACCCAGTGACCAACCCCTAGGAGACTCAAACATGAACCCTAGGGTTAAAAACCCTAGCAAAGGGAAATTAATAGTTCCATTAAGCCATAGTATTCCTAAAGGAAGGACCAAAGGGCCTCACCATGACCACTGCTGCTGAATAACACCCATCATAGTAAAAAAAATGCCTCTCTCTCTCCCTGGGGCACATATTAACATGCGTTGGGTGCAGCTGTAGCATAAAACTAACTCCAACTATGGGATGAGTGCACTTCCCATGAGTCCTCGAGAACCTGTGAATATTCTGTTACCTGTAGAACTACACACACATCAAATATCCAAATGTATTAAAATCATCTTCCAGCAGACACTTCTACCATTCCTTTCTCAAGATAACGAAATGAAACTAACTTAATTATGAAAGAACATCAAATGTAATGAAAAAGTAACAATAATATGCATAGACTCAAATGAAGATATCCCTACCTACCCTGAACATGGTAATCAAAATGGGTTAGGTGAAATCATACTAACAATGTAAATATTTGAGTAAACAATTTATACCTGTCATCTTACCTTTGTCTTTAGATGAAACCCATGATATTACCTCATTGATGATATGTTGAATACATGATAGGATGTTTATGTGGGCGAGGAAAGGAAATTGAACCATTATAGGAACCTCGAAGGCTTGAAATTGGTGCCATGGAGAGGGATTTATTTGAAAAGATTTGTTAATCCCTTCTTCTATTGGAATTATGTATGGGACACCTCCATCATACATTTCAATTAAGATATTTTTTTCTTCAACCTTTTTCCACGGATATTGAACTTGGGAGGCTAATAGTAAATAAGGACCTCACAAATATTTATATGTCAGCCACAACTTGTCCCTGGATTTACTTAATAATTTATTTGTATATACAAGTATATTGCTTATATTTGTAGCAATCATGTTATTATTCCAAATAATCCTTCAAATTTTGAAACTTTCAGCTAGATAATTCATACCTTCATGCTTTAAATGAAAAGATAAAAAATAAATACTGTGAAATTGAGGAATGAAGATCACACTTGTCCACATACTTGTCTTGATATTGTTAAAATTAATAAGCAGTGACTTACCAATATAGGATAGAAAGGGTTGAGCAACTTCTTAAATACTTGCTGCAACACAGCACTGGAAGTGTTGATCTAAGGATATCATAGGCTAAGTGGTAGTGTGGACCCTTTTCATATGGCATTCGGCAACATGAACCACACCTCATACTATGCCATCATAAAGCAAGGAATCAAAATGGTTCACCCATTCTCCATTTAAAATAGAGAAAACCTATTTTTCCATACATATGCAAGGGAGAAAGTAAACTATGGTGTTGCAAGGTCTTGAAAAATCATATACTTGTGGACCGAGCAGCTCCAAGAAATTGTCATCTTTTATACCTTTGTAATTTTATTCGAAGAGATCCACAATATCATAAGAAACCACATCATGAGGATATGGAGAACTCGCCAATTCTACAACTTCCTCAAGTAGTGATTCTTGGTCTTCTTTTTTTGGATGAATTTCTCTTTCATCTTCATGAATCTTTTCATCCTCAAACATAAGGTCCATTAAGTAGATGACAAAGTATTAAACATTAGCTTGTTCAAGCAAACCTTCTTCATGTATATATTCATATTTGTCATCAAGGAGTTCCTCGTTATCTTATGAGTCTTGTTTGTCCTTCATAATATCTAGGATTTCCTCCTTAATTTTATGATCCCATTGATCATAGAATGATTCAATCAGTTTTAAATATAAGGATATCCCATTAGGAGGGAGTCCATCATACCAAGTATCCACATCCTGGTTCCCTCCTAGACTGATTGACATTACAAATAATTGTATCATGGTATCCTCATATGTAATGTCCCATGCTACAAGAAACTCTTTGCATTTTGTAACGTGTGGAGCAATTGTATCTTCATCCTTGTGGAATGTCAAAATAAATTTGAGACAATGATGCTTTTCTAACTAATTCAGGCATCCTTGAACATTTGAGAAGTCTTACCAACAATCTCATTCTTTCCCAAATAAGTCGCCTCAACAAATTTGAGTCCTCGACAACGACAGAAAAATGTTACTATGAAAACTAGCAAGGCTAGTCAGAAATAAACATATGAGGGAGAGATTGAACACTACCACCTTAGTCACTCTTCCCAAAATTCTTTGGAATTTGAAACCTACTAGGGGATATCCCTAATGGAACACTACAAATACACTAAAACACCAAAATATATCTCTTTCAAATAATGTTAGTGACCAGTGCCTTATTGGAGTCAATGTAAGAATGAATAAGAGATTCTTTCAATATAGATCACATAAGTGCATTAAATATATCAAATTCCATAGTGTAATTCATCCAATATAAGATAATAAGCCATTACAATCTTTATCTCACACACGTATCATATAAAAATTGTGAAGTGTCATTCAATTACTCAAATATGTTACCAATAAGTTGTTGGAAATCATATATGGAATGAAACAAAAGGCATCCAATAAGGGAAGGTAAGAAGAAATAAATTGTGAGTGCTCTATATTCATAAAAAATGTGAATACAACAACACTTATGGAAGCAACATTATCAGTATATTGTCCCAAAGTAATAATGTATGACATGAATTCATATATATATCAATTATGAAACCAATTTTAATCACACCATATGTTCATGTATTAATTACAAAATTTATATAAGAAGCAATATGCATGACCAAACAATTAAACGAGGTCCAAGACGAATTAGTAGTCATATCACAATTTTCACAATTCAAGCAATGATCTTGTTTTAATAAAAATGTGCATATAATATTTAAATTTGTTAACAGTGTGTGCATGAAATGTGTTAACAGTCCATCCAATTCAAACCAACAAATAATGTAATCCTTCTAACTTATGTTCGTTTTCTTGTCTACAGGGTTATAGGATAGATACAAAGGGGAATGTACATTAGGCTGTATAGAGGGAGGACTGCCACAGTAAGGGAAACCCTTACATTTGGTGAGAGCTTGAACTAGGCCATGGATGGCTGAGTAAAGGTTTGTACCATACCTAGAGGAGGTTCTGAAGGTACATTACCTTCCCTTGAGGTTATTGTGAGTGAAATTTAGGGTATAAGGGGTGCGAAGGTAAGAAAGGAGGTAGAGAGGCGAGGGTGATCTACAAAAGAGGAGGGACTAGGTTTACTGCAGCCCTAGAAATAGACCCTAGGGTTAAAGGATCTAGTAAAATGGAGGTCGAGGTAGGGAGTAAGAAGCCTAGGTTTGAAGGAGGATGCTCGAGGGAAAAATTATGGTGGTCAAGGGTGTAGGGCATCCCTAGATATGTTTCACAAGCCAAATGGAGAAGGAGAAAAGGGAAAAAGAGGTAATAAAATGGTAAGGTGAGGGCTTAAGGAATATAGGGAAGAGAAGGTGGGGCTTAGGGAGGAGGAAAAAAGGACTACTAGGTAAATACTAGGCTTGATCTAGAAATGACCCTAAACTACCCTAAAAATAATCCTAAACTAGGTTTTAGGAAAAAGAGAAAGGTTTGGGACAAAGAGAAACAAAATACTAGAAAAACCCTAACCTAACCTAGGTCATCTAAGGATTGATTAACCTACCTCTAGAGAATATTAACATACGTTTACAACTAGCCTTAAAGTCCTAAGGTTCAAACCCTAGAAGGATGTACTTCTACAACCAAGGTGACTAAGGATTGACGAGGTATCTAGACAAGACAAATGAAACCCTAATGGCTACCATTCAATCCATATGCATAATGATTCATCAACCATTAACAAAGAGAAATCAAGAAAATACCTAGATACCTCCTTGTGTACATGTTTAAGAAACAAATCACAACATCATCTTTGGAATAGCATTGAACCAAATAAAATTCAAGAATTCATCATCAAACCCATAAAACGTCTTCCTCAAGAGGAGGTGCCACACTTCAAAGAGACCTAGTAGGATATAATACAATGCATAATTTTTTATCCCACTTGTCTTATGTTAAAATGAAGTGAGGAGAAGCTTATTTATACGCTCTCACGCTCACTTTACAAATATATCCACTCCTACATGCCTTAAAATTTTAATTTGAAATTAAAATTATAACATAAATTAATATAAAAATGGCGTAAAGTAGGATTATAGTAGGATACTTGGGGAATTCCCCCCTTAGGTGCCAAAAAATGCTAAAATAATATAATCATTATGAACAAAAGGATGGAGTGAACTAGAGGGAGGGCATCAAGCCCCATATAACCCCGAAGATGTTGTAAATCCATCAATACCCCCCCCCCCCCCCCCCCCCCCCCCCCCNGCCAAGAGGCTTCTTGATGTAGATGTGAAAAGAGACTAGGGACTCATAGCTGAAACAAAGGCAGCCCATGTAAGGAAATAAGGTGTGGGGCCATGTGACTGAGTGACTAAACCCTAGGATCCTTGGACAGCAACCCTAGCGTTAAAACCCACAACAAAGTTTAGTCATCAATGTCATTAAGCCATAGTAATCTGAAAGGAAGGACCAAAAATTCCAACCATCACCACCATTGCTAAATAACACCCCTCTTAGTAAAAAAAAATGGTATTTATCTCCTTGAGGAACGTATGAAGGTGTGTTGGGTATAGGTGCAACATAACATTGGCTCCAACTGCGAGATGAGTGCTCTTCCCAGGAGTTCTCAAGAACTTGTGAATCTTTTGGTACCTTTAGATGTACACACACATCAAATATCCAAAGTTATTAAAAGAATCTTGAGGTAGACACTTTCATCCTTCCTTGCTCAAAATAAATAAATGAAACTAACTCAATCATGAAAGCATATCAAATTCAATGCACAATTAATCGTAATATGCCTAGACTCAAACGAAGGTATCCCCACCTACCCTAAACATGGTAGTCAAAACAAGTTAGGTGAAATCATACTACCAGTGTAATTATCTGAGTAAACAATTTAGATTTGTCATGCTACCTTTGTCTTTAGATGCAACCCATGATAATACCTCATCGATGATATGTTGAGTACGTACCAAGATCTTTATCTAGTTGAGGAAAGGAAACTAAACCATTCTAGGAACCTCAAAGACTTGAAATTGGTGTCATGGAGAGGAATTTCTTTGACAAGATTTTTTTAATCCATGCTTCTAATGGACTTATGTATGGGACACCTTCATCATACATTTCTATAAAGAAAAAAATTTGCTTGAAACTTGTCCATAGATCTTGAACTTGGGAGGATATTAGTAAAGCAGGACCTCACAAATATTCATATGTCATCTGCAACCTGTCCTCACATTTACTTAAAAATTTCTTTGGATATACAAGTATATCTCCTGTCTTTATAGGAATCATGTTAGTATTCCAAAAAATCCTTGAAAATCTTGAAATTTTTTGCTAAAGAATTCATACGGTCATGCTTCAAATAAAAACATAAATGATAAATACTATAAAACGGAGCAATGAAGATCACACATATCCACATACATGTCTTCATCTTGTTAAAATGAAGCATTAGTGACTTACCAAGATAGGATATAAACGACTGAGGAACTTCTTCAATACTTGTCGCAAGACAATGTTGGAAGTGTTGATCTAGGGATATCATCAACTAAGAGGTAGTAGGGACCATTTACATATGGAAGTCAACAACATGAACCACACCTCATACTACTCCATAATCAAGCAAGGAATAAAAAGGATTGACCCATTCTTCATTAACAACAAAGAATACTTATTTTGTCATACATATGCAAGGGAACGGTTCAACTATGGTGATGCAAGGTCTTGAAGTATAGTATACCCATGGATCGAGGAACTCCCAGTAATATTTTTCTTTTATAACTTTGTAATTTTCTTCTAGGATATCCATAATATCATAAGAAACCACAACCCGAGGATATGGATAACTCACCAGTTCTACAACTTCTTCAACTAGGGATTATTGGTCTTCATTTTTCAGGAAGAATTTTACTTACATCCTCAGGAAGCTCTTCATCCTGAGACATAAGGTCCATAATGCAAATAACCAATTCTTCAACAACATCTTATTCAAGAAAACCATCTGAATTTTCATCTTCATCTTTTCCATTAGGGATTGCTACATGCACTTTCTAGAATTGTCTGTCCTTCATAATCTCCAATATTTTCTCCTGAACATTAGGATCCCATTGATCATAGAATGTTTCAATAAGTTGTAGATAGGAGGATATCCCCTTAGGATGGATTCCATCATACCAAGAACCAAGATATTGGTTACCTACTAGACTGAGGAACATTACAAATAATTGTATCATGGTATCATCATCTATAATGTCCAATGCCACAAGAACTTCTTTGAAATTCATAACATGTGTTGCAACTATATATCGTTGTGAAATTTTGGAATAAATTTGAAATAATGATGCTTGTCCAACTTATTTGGGTGTCTTGGAATGTTTTAGAAGTCAGACGGATTGAGAATCCCCATATATTTTTCTCAAGGATTCTTTCTTTGAGATTATTTATGTTTTCTTTAGTGGATTCTCTAGGAGAGAGCTTCCAAGTTAAGCAAATATCACCAAAGTATGTAACAAAAAGTGTAACTAATTAATGGGTTGCGTTCTTTATAGACTATCTATATAATCCTGCAAGATTAGTCCTTTTTAGAAAAATATATGTAATCATGTAAACAAGGACTTATGGATTAACAATGTCATTATTTTATGGATTAGTCATCTCAACCAATTTGAGTCCTCGGCAAAGGCGCCAAAATCTTACCAAGCAAACTAGCAGGGCTAGTCACTGGAAAACTTATGAAGGAGAGAGTGAGAATTGCCACCTTAGTCACTCTTCTTAAACTAATTTAGAATTCAAAACCTACTAGGGGAGAGCCAGGCTAATGGAACACCACAAAGACACTAAAACACCAAAATGTATCTGTTATCCCTAAAGTCAAACCTAGACTATAGGGTTTCAAGCTTAAATAAATCTTTTTCAAAAATATGCTTCAATGAAATCAATATAAAACTAGGCTGGTATGGAATCAAAGCTATAGGAAAACACACAGTCATCAAAGAACTGCATAACATAAAACAAGATACAAAATCCAATATCAAAGGAACTACGATCTTGAAATTATGAAATGAGATTGTCTCTGTTTTTAAAGGTTTAAAAGATAATTGTATTTCAACATAAGAATCATTGCAATGGGATTCAATGGACCATATACACGATAAATCATAAGAAATCCAATTCATAAGATACACAGACAAATCATAATCATACTCATATCAAAGTAGAACTTGTATTGAAGATGTAGAGTATTTCATGTCATGCTGAAAGTTATCAAAACTAGATCTTCATAACTCCAATTGCCACCCCCTGTCTCATCTAGAGACTCTCCTTAAATACAAAATATTTGTTTTTTCAAGCTAACTATAATATCCTACTTCTATGGATCGAGCCTTCTCAAAAATAGAGGAGTCAATCCCCTTTAAACAGTTTTTTAAGTACAAGTGTAATATAAAAAAGAGAAATCTGTCAGTAAAAAAAATTACTATCCAAAGCAAACTACAGCTCTGAATCTAAAGACTTTTGGAAGCCTCTACTAATATAGTTAAATCACTTAAAACCTGGGACCGCTTTAGCAATCTCGCAAATTCAGAATCTTTGTTGTCCTCCTTACTCTTAGCCTTGATGAGTTCGAGCTACTTTTGGATGGTTCTTTTTTCCCTTAGAATATCTTTAGATATTAATAGCAATTTTTGATAATCTGCCTCCTTATCCTCCAGATCTTCTCGAAGTATTTTATTGGCTATCATCAACTTTTCATTAATGTTTTGCAAATACCTATTTTGCTCCTTGTATGTCTACAAAGACTTCTTGGCCTGGTTTAGTTCTGGAGATATTTCTAGGTCTTCTTCTTTGATATGAACTTCTTCTTCCTGTAGAGTCCTTGATGCTGAGCAATCCTCTACATCAACTTGTTTGTTTGTCCAAAAGGCTTCTGGTATAGACCCTGCAACTCCTTGAACATCAATATACTTCTCAATTTATGAACAATACTGATCTTTAGATGTATGTACAGTTTCTTCATTGAGAGCATCATCTATCATCATGATTTCCATGCCATCTTTATGTGTTGATTTCTTCTCTGTCTGCAGCTTCTTTCCTAACCTAGTTCTCAGCCTTACATCCCTGTTTTTTGAATTCAACAGCTGTTTATGAGTTTCATTTTTTGAGGTAATATTTTTTAGCATAACACTTAATTTTTCAGGGTTTTCATCTCTGACTGAAGTTTCGGGACACAAACCTTCCTGAATTGGTTCCTCTACAACAACTTCGATTTGTTTTTTGTGACTTATTTTTTGCTGGTTCGAATCTTTCATAATTTTTTTTCCTTTCTCTTTAACATTTTATTTAGACCCTAGCTCTGTCAATAGCGTTTCTTAGGTTCATCCCTCCCTGTGCAATTGTGATAAAATCAAAATTTTGATTAAACGCTAATGATAGAGTGAACAAGCAGTATGATCTGGATGGACCTGAGCCCATGAAATCATCTTTTTAAGGATTTTCAATAAGTAGAATGGGATATTGAGCTTTGAGCTTCCATTAAGGTGCATCAACAACCTTACATGGCATTTAAGCACCCTGTCATACCGGCCATCACATGTAATATAGTTTTGTATCATCTCTAAAGGAATTTTCCAACTTGGCTTTATTTTTCTCACATGGATACCATTTTTCCAATCTAATTTCTCAAAACTCAGCATCAAAAAACTCACTGTAATCTCCTTGGAAATCCTGTTGTTTAAACCATCTCTCTCCCTGTGCCGGAACATCTATTGCTTCAGCAATAGAATCTTCATTTACCCTGACTATTAAGCTTTTAAGCTGAACCATTTCATCTTTATAGTTTTTAATAAAAGACATAGTTACCTGTGAATGATAACCTTGTAATTTATCACAGAAGGCAAACCATCCAGCATTCTTCATCAATTGGGATGATCTTGGAAATTTCATTATCCATTCTGTGTTATTTGGCTCCAACCTCCAAATTAAGCCTCCCGGTTTTCTTCTTACCATGGTTTTTGGATATTCTTCCTCTGTTGTCTTCAACATTTATGCATCCCCTTCACACTATACACTTTAAAAAATAATTTATGCTGTAGTAGCTCGCATTCAAACGCAGAAAGACTTATACAATATAACCTTGCCCTTTTCAAGCACGAACATTCAGAATTAAAACAAACCCTTGATGTTTCAAACCCTATATTCACTATTTTAAACCATGTATTCGTTGTTTTAACCACATAGATTTAGGGATCCTGAACAATAAATGTTGACAGTACAAAAAAAAACATCTCTCCAAATGACCTTCACCCAGTTGGCAAGAGCATTCACGCAACATAACAAGACAGATTTTAAGGAAAATGAATTACTATATTTCATCTGTCGACCCTGTCATTATTAGTACCAATACTCATTGCATGAAGTGCTTTTGATCCCATATACAAAACAGTTGTATGAGCCCATGAATGACACGATGAAACTCATTATTTCATGAACAGGACTGCTTTTTAAGGAGTAGTCATATCAAGTACCGAATCTATAGAACATGAATATGCTATATAACCATAGTTCAATGTCTCATTTTTTATATACCATGGTACTTATGAATAACAAATTTTAATAAAACACTCTTTGAAGAAATGCTGCCAGTTTGTAAAATGCTGCCAGTTTGTAAAATGCTACCAGTTTATAAAATGTTGCCAGTTTGAGAAATACTGCCAGTTTTAACCAGCCAATCCATAATATAAAACCTCTTGCACATACATAGGTTCACAGCTTTAAATGAATGAAGATTTTGAGGCTTGAAAAGATTAAAAAATGCAAAAAATAATAGCATTCAATGAAAGAATAAAGCATAAAACAAGGCAAAAATTAAAAATAAAAACTCATCATAATAAAAAACCCTAAGGTAAAAAATAAAAAAACCTTAGAGATAACATCTGGCTTCATCTGGGGACAAATTTTTCCATGTGAAACTTTGAGAACATGTTGACCTGTGCCTTCATAAATCTGCAAAATTCATTTCTGTCTTATTGGGTTGTAGTCTTATTTAAAGCAAAATGATATATACAGTGAATATGTAATATGACCCTTTGTCCTTCAATATGTATAAAAATTCTTTAAGAAATGTCCATTGACTGGACCTAGAATCTCCTCACCATTCAAATTTTGCAAAACAAAAGTGTTATTTCCTAGGATCTTGATCACTGAAAAAGGCCCTATCCATAAATTTTCAAACTTCCCATGCTTACCTTTTTCTTCCTTTCATGCATCCCACCTGAGAATGAGGTCACCCAATGCAAACATATCTTTTTTAACTTTCTTATCAAAGCTTTCCTTCATTCTTCTTTTATGCCTCTTAGTTGTATTTTCGATAGCTTCTCTTTCCTGCTACAAATGAATTATCTGAAACATTCTTCTTCTTATATCAACTGGTTCTTCTTTTATTTCCTACATAAACTTAATGACTGGAGTCACTAATTGAACAGGGAAAACAGCATCAATTCCATATACCAATTGGAAAGGGGATGTCCCAATTGACTTCTCAATTGTTACTCTATCAGCCCAAAGAGCAAATTTTAATTTGGTATCCCAACTCCTTTTGTTTTCAAATAGCATTTTCTTGATATTGTTTACAATATTTTTATTACTAGATTCTACTAATCCATTTCCCTATGGGTATTATGGTGTGGACTGTTTCAAGTTAATATTATTTTCCTGACAAAAGTTTACCATCTTTTTTTATTTAAAAGCAGGAGCATTATTAGTAAATAATTTTCTAGGGCATCCAAATCTACCAAGAATGTTTTCCTGAAGGAAAGTAATTTTGATTTGTTCAGTTGCTCTCCTTGTAGGGACTGCTTCCACCCATTTAGTTAAAAAATCAGTAGCAATTAGAATCCATTTATGATGTCCACTATAGGGAGGATGAATTTCATCGATGAAGTCTAGACCCCATTGCTGAAATGGACCATTCACTGAAATAGGTTTCAAGGGTAAGGACTGAAGTTTATGCTTACTTGCAAACTTTTGACACTCCAGACATGATCTAACCTGATGATACACATCTAAGAAAAGGGTAGGCCAATAATATCCTGCTCTTAGGATTTTAAAAGCAATTGCCTTCCAATACTTGTGCCCTCCACAGACTCCACTGTGCAATTCTAAAATAACATCATCAACTTCTGATTTCTCCAAACATTTCAACAATATTCCTCCCGGATCCTTCCAGTACAAAATATGATCTATTAAAACATACTTCATTGCTTTTAGTTTTAATGATCTACATTTATTTCTATTCAATTCCAGAGGGAATTGTAAGTACAAAAGGAAATATACAATATCTTTATACCAATCAGACTCACCATACTTGTTATAAACTTGCTTCTCACTGTATTTTGTTGCCATATCCTGCTCTGAATGTTGTGCCATCACATGAAGATTCAAAACTTGACAATTTGATTATGTCAGAAGTTTAGCTAATCCCTAGACATTTACCAGTTTTGTTGGTTTAATATGCACGTCATATTCCATGACTTTAGCTATCCATCTGCCTCTTTTCCCTTCGCTGTCAGGCTGTGCTAAAATCTCATTGACTGCTGAATTTGGAACATATGCCAAAACCTTAGAATGTAAAACATATATTCTAAAGAATTTAAGAGCTTTAACTAATGCATATGCTTGGTTTTCCATTATATTATATTTCAACTCCAAGTCTCTTAATATTTTACTATAAAATGAAATTGGTTGTTCCAAACCATTTGAGTTCTTTTGTAATAATACAGCAGCTATAGTGTCTTCTGATGCAAATGAGAAAATTGCAAAATCTTTTGTATAGTCAGGACCTATCAATACTGGGGCTTCTATTAATGCCTTTTTTATGGCTTCAAATGATTTTTTAGCCTAGTTAGACCATTTAACCTCCCTATCCTTCTTAAGCATCTCAGTGATTTGCTTGATTATTTCTGCAAAATTAGGAATGAACCATATTAAAAAGTTGATTTTTCCAATGAAAGATTGAATTTATTCTTTATTTCTAGGAATACTAATTTTTAAGATGGCCTTGACTCTCTTTAGATCTATCTTTATTCCTTCAGCAGAAACAATATGCCCTAACAATTTACCTTCTGTCAGAGCAAAGTGAGACTTTTTTGGGTTTAATGATAAACCAAACTTTCTGCATTTAATAAAAATTTGTCTCAAATGTTTAAGATGATCTTCATTAGACTTGGAAAAGACTATGATATCATCTTGGTATATCACTACAAATTTTTTATTTTCACCCACAAAAGCTATATCCATAGCCCTCTGAAAAGTGGCACCTGCATTCAAAATCCCAAAGGGCATTTTTTCATATATAAATGTCCCCCATGGAGTTGTAAATACTATTTTTTCTTGGTCCTCTGGCTGAACTGCAATCTGGTTATAACCAGAAAATCCATCAATCATTGAAATTTTGTGAGATCCTACAACCCTCTGCAAAATCTGATCTATTTTTGGTAATGAATAGTTATCCTTCAGTGAAGATCTATTCAAGTTGCGGAAGTATACACTAAGGCTTATCTCTCCATTCTTCTTATGTACATGAACAAAATTCACAACCCAAGATGAATATCTTAGATTTACAATAATTTTTGCATCTAGTAGTTTTTTTACCTCTTTTTCAATTACTCGCAGCAATGTTGGGTTAAGCCTTCTAAGCTTCTGTTTAAAAGGCTTAGTATTTGGTTTTAGAGGAATTTTGTGCTGAATTATGATAGTATCATATGTTTTTAAATCCTAATATGAACAAGCAAAAACATCCATATATTCTTTCAAGAAACCAACATATTTTCTCCTTTCTTCATCTGACAGCAACTTTGACAATTTTATCATCTTAGGCTGATTTTCAGATCCAATATTATACTCCATAACATTTTCCTGAGTAGTCTCCAGGGTGGTTTTATCAGTGTATCATCTTTTGAAAACAACCTTTCTAATAGAACAAGTCCCTTAGGAATGAAATTCCCTTTTAATTCAACAATTTTGTGATCAGCAATTGAATTATTTTTGCAAGGTTCATATTCTATCCATTCTAAATCATGTTCATGATCAACTATATCATCTAAAAATTCACCTACTAACTCCAAAAATTCTTTTATTTCCTGATCATCATTAAAAACTTTCCAATGTTTGATATTATCTGGGACAGAGGGTCTGTACCTTACATCAATTGGGTATTTCAGATGACTTACCTTTGGAACTTTAAAATAGGCTGCTACTAAGGCTAGGGAATCAGCTGTCTCATTGTATTCTCTTGGAACAAAAGTTATATTGAAAGCTATAAATAAATTTTCAATTAAATCCCAAACCTCATTCATATAAACTTTCAATAAATACTGCTTTAGTTGGTAAATACTTTTTACTTGCTGAATTACTAATTCGGAGTCGCCAAATACAACAAGTTATTTAATACCCAAGTCTTTTGCTGCTCTTAACCCAAGAATCAGAGCCTCATATTCGACAGTATTATTTGTTGTTTTAAATTCCAATTTTTACATAAGGGAAATAACCTCACCTCCAGCTAAAATCAATAATACTCCTGCTCCTACCCCCTCCTTACTTGATGTACCATGAAAATACATCTGCCATAACGCATCTGGTTCCTCTTTCTTTACTTGAACTGGAATATCTTTCTGTACTTGTAAAACCCCTTCAATTTCATCATTTAATTGTAACAGACAAGAACCAAGATTTTCATCAATTGAATAGATTGGATGATTATTAGGGTGTCTACTATCACTTACCAAATATGCCATCTGTACCTCTCTGTAAAGTCTTCTAAATTATCCTCCAAATACTAGAATTGTAGCATATGAAAGATCCATTTGCAGAGTTCCTCCCACTTTCTTTTCCCAAGATCTAGACAATAACATACCAAATTTACGAGAAATATCTGCTACAACTATATCCATCAATACACTCTTCATAGGTAACTGAGTTAAATTCACCACCAAATCCTTGATTACCCCAATACACTTCACTGCCCTAGAATCAAATGCATACAAATCATGGTATGGTTTAGTAACACTCAGTCCTAAAGCTTCCATGACTGCTTTTGGCATGAGGTTATGTGAAGCTCCGAAATATAGCAGACAATTATGCAATAGTTGATCATGTACTGAAAAGGTTACATAAAGAGGAGGAGGATATTCTGAATTATCATCAGGCTGATCAAATGTTTTTCACCCAACAATAATAATAGGTTTTTCATCTTGCAAATCGATCTCGTCGGATGGGATAGGAGTAGAATTCACTGCATTTTTAAAAGTTTTAAAAGTTTCTTCCCTATTAACTTTACTCTTAATCAACTGGAAACTGAAACCACTTACAGCTTTATTCACCTCCTCAACATTTACAACTTCATCTTTTCTTCCTTTTACAATTTGTTTCTGATTTGAAGACATATTTTATTTAATAGGATGAGCTTTCACCAATTTTTTAGCTTGTGCTGCATGTTTTAGCTATGATCTTAAACCATATGATTTTTGTGGTATCTCCTGACAAACTTCAGGCATAGACATCTGATAATCATCTTCTTCATAATGATCTATTTCTGTAGCATACTGATAATCAGATCTAGTCAGAAAATGAGAGGAAGAATCACTATCAAACTAACTAATATTATGTTCTTGTTCTTCCAAATCATATAAATCCCCCTCATCTATTTCATATGATTCATCATCTCTAACATTATTATTTTTAAAAGGACGTTGAATCCCGTGTTCTTCATTTTCTCGCATGTCTCTCTGAATATCATTATTTCATATTTGTCTTGGCAAGAACCTAAGAGCGAAAGGTCTTCTAAACTGATTTTGATTTCTTTCACCCTCCGGTATAGGTTTATTCTGATTTCTATTTCCCATTTCCAACCTATCAATCTTAGCAGACAAATTTTTTATGATTTTATTCATTTCATCCATTTTGCTATCTGATGATCTTCCTGTATGGTTGGACATAGTGATTTCTTTTTTACCCTTTTTGTCAACAATTTGATGTTCTGTTTCCTCTTTGAGTTTATTTGAGGATAAAATATTTGACTCTACTTCTAATGCTGCATTTTGCATATTTTGAAGTGACACGGATTTTCCTTCTCTCAATAGCAAAGAAAACTCATGATCAAATGAGTTTGCATAAGTTAACTTTGTTGCTATCTCAGTGGGTTTTATTTCAGCTGGAACCCTCCTGTACATTTTATTGAATCTTTTGGAAAAATCTCCCACAGCTTCATCCTTTTTTATCTTTAATGATCCAAACTCTGTCATGTAATACAAATAATATTTAGTGTCCCCCCACTATCTCATAAATTCTTCTTCTAAAGCATCTATGACATCTATAGAGTTTGGTGGTAATTCTCTAAACCATTTTCTAACCTCACCATCTAAACTTTGAACAAAAACCCTCATCCAAACATCCTCATGTTCAAAATTGTGATTGTCTGCATAACTACAGAATGTATTCCAGTGTTCTTCTGCAGTAGCATCTCCTTGTCCATTAAATCTTGGGAGATACTTTTGATAATCTCCTGTTGGGAGAGCATTGAGAGGCTGGGGTAAAACAAGTGGGGCATATCTTGCTGCTACCATAGCAGCCATTCGATTTTGAGGCTGATCCATTCTAGGATTGGAAATGTTTAAATTTGTATTAGACTGAAGATTGATTGACTATTGTGATGAGGGAGACAAATTACTAGGATTTGATTGATTCACTAGGTTGGTCTTAACAAAAGGAATGTGGGTTGAAAATAAAGAGGAAGATTTTGTTTGCAATGCTTAGATTTTAACCTTGTTTGAAAGCAAGGGATTTGTAAAGACACAGAAATTGTCAATTTGGGAAGGGGTAAATAACAGGTCTAATCTTCTCTTCATTTTTCTGAATGTGGGTCAAAATAAGGAACTGGGGTAGATGAAGACTCAGGGATCTCCAAGGCTTCAGGCTGTTTGAATTTTTCTGATGAAGTAGAAATTAAATTTATCCTAGCCTCCTTTAATAATTGTTCAGGATCCGAGACTCCTGGATTTAAAGGGGATGAGGGATTTCCTTGAGTTCCTATCTTTTTTGAAGCCACTGTAACTTTTTATAGGTGACTAAATGTAGTCTATAACAGCTCTGACTGATTTTGTTCACCCAACAAAATCAGTTTCATAAGAATGTTGATTACCCAGGGAAGACGTCCTTTCCTTTCCCCATCCCCGGCAACGGCGCCAGAAGATGTTATCCCTAAAGTTGAACCTACACTACAGGGGTTCAAGCTTAAAGAAATCTTTTTCAAAAATATAATTCAATGAAATCAATATAAAGACTAGGCTAGTATGTAATCAAAGCTATAGTAAAACCACACAATCATCAAAGAACTGTATAACATAAAACAAGATACAAAATCCAATATCAAAGGAACTACGATCATGAAATTATGAAATGAGATTGTCTCTATTTTTAAAAGTTTAAAAGATAATTGTATTTCAACATAAGAATCATTGAAATGGGATTCAATGGACCATATACAAGATAAATCATAAGAAACATAATTCATAAGATACACAGACAAATCATAATCATACTCATATCAAGGTAGAACCTGTATAGAAGATGTAGAGTATTTCATGTCATACTGAAAGTTATCAAAACTGGATCATTATAACTCCAATTGCCCCACCCTGTCTCATATAGAGACTCTCCTTAAATACAAAATATCTATTTGTTCAAGCTAACTATAATATCCTACTTCTATGGATCGAGCCTTCTCAAAAATAGAGGAGTCAATCCCCTTTAAACAGTTTTTTAAGTACAAGTGTAATATAAAAAAGAGACATCCATCAATAAAAAAAATTACTATCCAAAGCAAACTACAACTCTGAATCTAAAGACTTTTGGAAGCATCTGCTAATATAGTTAAATCACTTAAAACCTGGGACCACTTTTGCAATCTGGAAAATTCAGCATCTTTGTTGTCCTCCTTACTCTGAGCCTTGATGAGTTCGAGCTGCTTCTGGATGGTTCTTTTTTCCCTTAGAATATCTTTAGATATTAATAGCAATTTTTGATAATCTGCCTCCTTATCCTCCATATCTTCTCGAAGTATTTTATTTGCTATCATCAACTTTTCATTATTGTTTTTCAAATACCTAGTTTGCTCCTTGTATGTCTGCAAAGACTTCTTGGCCTGGTTTAGTTCTAGAGATATTTCCAGGTCTTATTATTTCATATGAACTTCTTCTTCCTGTAGAGTCCTTGATGCTGAGAAATCCTCTGAATCAACTTGTTTGTTTGTGCAAAAGGCTTCTGGTATAGACCCTACAACTCCTTGAATATCAATAAACTTCTCAATGTCTGAACAATACTAATCTTTAGATGTATGTATAGTTTCTTCATTGAGAGAATCATCTATCATCATGATTTCCATGCTATCTTTATGTGTTGATTTCTTCTCTATCTGCAGCTTCTTTCCTAACCTATTTTTCGAACTTACATCCATGTTTTCTGACTTCAATAGCTGTTTATGAGTTTCATTTTTTGAGGTTATATTTTTAGCATAACACTTAATTTTTCAGGGTTTTCATCTGTGACTGAAGTTTTAGAACACAAACCTTCCTGAATTGCTTTCTCTGGTTCGAATCTTCCATAATCCTTTTTCCTTTCTTTTTAACATTTTCTTCGAACCCTAGCTCTATCAATAGAGTTTTCCAGGTCCGTCCCTCCCTATGCAATTGTGACAAAATAAAAAGTTTGATTAAACGGTGATGATAGAGTGAACGAACAGTATGCTCTAGATGGCCTTGAACCCATGAAATCATCTTTTGAAGGATTTTCAATAAGTAGAATGGGAGGTTGAGCTATGAGCTTCCACTAAGGTGCATCAGCAACCATACATGGCATTTACCCTGTCATATGGGCCATCACATGTAATATAGTTTTGTATCATCTCTAAAGGAATTTTCCAACTTGACTTTATTTTGCTCACATGGATACCATTTTTCCAATCTAATTTCTCAAAACCTGGCATCAAAAACTCATTCTTATCTCCTTGGAAATCCTGTTGTTTAAACCATCTCTCTCCCTGTGCTGGGACATCTATTACTTCAGCAATAGAATCTTCATTTACCCTGACTGTTAAGCTTTTAAGCTGAACCATTTCATCTTTATAGTTTTTAATAAAAGACATAGTTACCTGTGAATGATAAGCTTGTAATTTCTCACAGAGGGAAAACCATCTGGCATTCTTCATCAATTGGGCTAATCTTGGAAATTTCATTATCCATTCTGTGTTATTTGCCTCCAACCTGCAAATTAAGCCTCCTGGTTTTCTTCTTACCATGATTTCTGGATCTTATTCCTCTGCTGTCTTCGACGTTTCTACAACCCCTTCACACTATACACTTTAAAAAATAATTTATGCTGTAGCAACTCGCATTCAAACACAGAAATACTTATACAATATAACCTTTCCCTTTTCAAGCACGAACATTCAGAATTAAAACAAACCATTGTTGTTTCAAACCCTGTATTCGTTGTTTTAAACCCTGTATTCATGGTTTTAACCATATAGATTTAGGGATCCTAAACAATAAATGTCGTCAGTACAAAAAAAACAGCTCTCTAAATGACCTTCACCCAGTTGGCAAGAGCATTCACGCAACATAACAAGACAGATTTTAAGGAAAATGAATTACTATATTTCATTTGTCGACCCTGTCATTATTAGTACCAATACTCATTGCATGAAGTGCTTTTGATTCCATATACAAAATAGTTCTAAGAGCTCATGAATGACATGAGGAAACTCATTATTTCATGAACAGGACTGCTTTTTAAGGAGTATTCATATCAAGTACCGAATCTATAGAACATGAATATTCTATATAACCATACTTCATGTTCTCATTTTTTATTTACAATGGTACTTATGAATAACAAATTTTAATAAAATACTCTTTGAAGAAATGCTGCGAGTTTGTAAAATGCTGCTAGTTTATAAAATGTTGTCAGTTTGAGAAATGCTGCCAGTTTTAACCATCCAATCGATAATATAAAAACTCTTGCACATACATAGGTTCACAGCTTTAAATGAGTGAAGATTTTGAGGCTTCAAGAGATTAAAAAATTCAAAAAATGATAGCATTCAATCAAAGAATAAAGCATAAAACAAGGCAAAAATTAAAAATAAAAACTCATCATAATAGAAAACCCTAATGTAAAAAATCAAACAACCTTAGAGATGACATTTGGCTTCATCTAGGGACAAAGTTTTCCCTGTGAAACTTTGAGAACATGTTGACCTGTGCCTTCAGAAATCTGCTAAAGTCATTTGTGTCTTATTAGGTTGGAGTCGTATTTAAAGCAAATTGATATATACAATGAATATGTACAATGACCCTTTGTCCTTCAATATGTATAAAAATGCTTTAAGAAACTTTCAATGACTGGACCTGCAATCTCCTCACCATTCAAATTTTGAAAAACAAAAGTGTTATTTTCCAGGATCTTAATCACTGAAAAAGGCCCTATCCATAAATTTTCAAACTTCTCATGCTTACCTTTTTCTTCCTTTCGTGCATCCCACCTGAGAACGAGGTCACCCACTGCAAACATATTATTTTTAACTTTCTTATCAGAGCTTTCCTTCATTCTTCTTTTATGCCTCTCAGCTGTATTTTCGATAGCTTCTCTTTCCTTCTACAACTGAATTATCTGAAACATTCTTCTTTTTATATCATCTGGTTCTTCTTTTATTTCCTACATAAACTTAATGACTGGAGTCACTAATTGAACAAGGAAAACAACATCAATTCCATATACCAATTGGAAAGGGGATGTCCCAATTGACCTCTTAATTGTTACTCTATCATCCCAAAGAGAAAATTTTAATTTGGTATCCCAACTCCTTTTGTTTTCAAATAGCATTTTCTTGATACTGTTTACAATATTTTTATTATTGGATTCTGCTAATCCATTTCCCTATGGGTAGTATGGTGTGGACTACTTCAAGTTAATATTATTTTCTTGACAAAAGTTTACCATCTTTTTTTATTTAAAAGAAGGAGCATTATCAGTAACTAATTTCCTAGGGCATCCAAATCTACCAAGAATGTTTTCCTGAAGGAAAGTAATTATGACTTGTTCAGTTGCTCTCCTTGTAGGGACTGCTTCCACCCATTTAGTGAAAAAATCAGTAGTAGTTAGAATCCATTTATGCTGTCCAATAGAGGGAGGATGAATTTCACCAATGAAGTCTAGACCCCACTGCTGAAATGGACCATTCGCTGAAATAGGTTTCAAGAGTAAGGACTGAAGTTTATGCTTACCTACAAACTTTTGACACTCCACACATGATCTAACCTGATGATACACATCTGAGAAAAGGGTAGGCCAATAACATCCTGCTCTTAGGATTTTAAAAGTAGTTTCCTTCCAATACTTGTGCCCTCCACAGACTCCACTATGCAATTTTGAGATAACATCATCAACTTCTAATTTCTCCAAACATTTCAACAATATTCCTCCTGGATCCTTCCAGTACAAAATATGATCTATTAAAACATACTTCATTGCTTTTAGTTTTAATGATCTGCATTTATTTCTATTCAATTCCAGAGGGCATTGTAAGTACAAAAGGAAATATACAATATCTTTATACCAATCAGACTCACCATACTTGTTATAAACTTGTTGCTTACTGTATTTTGTTGCCATATCCTGCTCTAAATGTTCTACCATCACATGAAGATTCAAAACCTGACAATTTGATTCTGTCAGAAGTTTAGCTAATCCCTGGCCTTAGACCAGTTTTGTTGGTTTAATATCCATGTCATATTCCATGACTTTAGATATCCATCTACCTCTTTTTCCTTCGCTGTCAGGCTGTGCTAAAATCTCCTTGATTGCTGAATTTGGAACATATGCCAAAACCTTAGAATGTAAAACATATATTCTGAAGAATTTAAGAGCTTTAACTAATGCATATGTTTTTTTTTCCATTATATTATATTTGAGCTTTGAGTCTCTTAATGTTTTACCGTAAAATGAGATTGGTTGTTCCAAACCATCTGAGTTCTTTTGTAATAATACAACAGCTATAGTGTCTTCTGATGCAAATGAGAAAATTGCAAAATCTTTTGTATAGTCAGGAGCTATCAATACTAGGGCTTCTATTAATGCCTGCTTTATGGCTTCAAATGATTGTTTAGCCTGGTTATACCATTTAACCTCCCTATCCTTCTTAAGCATCTCAGTGATATGCTTGATTATTTCTACAAAATTAGGAATGAGCCATATTAAAAAGTTGATTTTTCCAATGAAAGATTGAATTTCCTTTTTATTTCTAGGAATACTGATTTTTAAGATGGCCTTGACTCTCTCTGGATCTATCTTTATTCCTTCAGCAGAAACAATATGCCCTAACAATTTACCTTCTTTCAGAGAAAAATGAGACTTTTTTGGGTTTAATGATAAACCAAACTTTTTTGCATTTAATAAAAATTTGTCTCAAATGTTTAAGATGATCTTCATCAGACTTGGAAAATACTATGATATCATCTTGGTATATCACTACAATTTTTTCATTTTCACCCACAAAAGCTATATCCATATCCCTTTGAAAAGTGGCACCTGCATTCATAATCCCAAAGAGCATTTTTTCATACATAAAGGTCCCCCATGGAGTTGTAAATGTTGATTTTTCTCATTCCTCCAGCTGAACTGCAATCTAGTTATAACCATTAAATCCATCAATCATTGAAATTTTGTGAGATCCTACAACCCTCTACAAAATCTAATATATTTTTGGTAATGAATAGTTATCCTTCAGACAAGATCTGTTCAAGTTGCAGAAGTCTACACAAAGTCTTATCTCTCCATTCTTCTTACGTACAGGAACCAAATTTGCAACCCAAGATGAATATCTTAGAGGTACAATAATTTTTGCATCTAGTAGTTTTTTTACCTCTTTTTCAATTACTGGCAGCAATGCTGGGTTAAGCCTTCTAAGATTCTATTTAAAAGGCTTAGTATTTGGTTTCAGAGGAATTTTGTGCTGAATTATGCTAGTATCATAGGTTTTCTCCTTTCTTCATCTGACAGCAACTTTGACAATTTTATCATCTTAGGCTAATTTTTAGATCCAATATTATACTCCATAACATTCTCCTCAGTAGTATACAGGGTGGGTTTTATCAGTGTATCATCTTTTGAAAACAACCTTTCTAATGGAACAAGTCCCTTAGGAATGAAATTCCCTTTTAATTCAACAATTTTGTGATCAGCAATTGAATTATTTCTGTAAGGCTTATCTTAGAGGTACAATAATTTTTGCATCTAGTAGTTTTTTTACCTCTTTTTCAATTACTGGCAGCAATGCTGGGTTAAGCCTTCTAAGCTTCTATTTAAAAGGCTTAGTATTTGGTTTCAGAAGAATTTTGTGCTGAATTATGCTAGTATCATATGTTTTCTCCTTTCTTCATCTGACAGCAACTTTGACAATTTTATCATCTTAGGCTAATTTTTAGATCCAATATTATACTCCATAACATTCTCCTCAGTAGTCTACATGGTGGGTTTTATCAGTGTATCATCTTTTGAAAACAACCTTTCTAATGGAACAAGTCCCTTAGGAATGAAATTCCCTTTTAATTCAACAATTTTGTGATCAGCAATTGAATTATTTCTGTAAGGCTCATTTTCTATCCATTCTAAATCATGTTCATGATTAACTGTATCATTTGAAAATTCACCTACTAACTCCGGAAATTCATTTATTTCCTGATCATCACTAAAAAATTTATAATGTTTGATATTATCTGAGACAAAGGGTCTGTACCTTACATCAATTGGGTATTTTAGATGAGTTACCTTTGGAACTTTAAAATAGGCTGCTGCTAAGGCTAGGGAATCAACTGTCTAATTGTATTATCTTGGAACAAAAGTTATATTGAAAGCTATAGATAAATTTTCAATTAAGTCCCAAACCTCATTCCTATAAACTTTCAATAAATATTGCTTTAGTTGGTAAACACTTTTTACTTGCTGAATTACTAATTTGGAGTCACAAAATACAGCAAGTTCTTTAATACCCAAGTCTTTTGCTACTCTTAACCCAAGAATCAGAGCCTCATATTCAGCAGTATTATTTGTTGTTTTAAATTCCAATTTGTACATAAGGGAAATAACCTCACCTCTAGCTAAAATCAATAATACTCCTGCTCCTGCCCCCTCCTTACTTGATGCACCATCAAAATACATCTGCCATAACCCATCTGGTTCCTCTTTCTTTAACTGAACTGGAATATCCTTATGTACTTGTAAAACCCCTTCAATTTCATCATTTAATTGCAACATACAAAAACCAAGATTTTCATCAATTGAATAGATCGGATGATTATTAGGGTGTCTACTATCACTTACCAAATATGCCATCTGTACCTCTCTGTAAAGACTTTTGAATTCTCCTCCAAATACTGGAATTGTAGCATATGAAAGATCCATTTGCAGAGTTCCTCCCACTTTCTTTGCCCGGGATCTAAACAATAACATACCAAATTTAGGAGAAATATCTGCCACAATTATATCTATCAATACACTCTTCATAGGTACCTGAGTTAAATTCAACACCAGATCCTTGATTACCCCAATACACTTCACTTCCCTAGAATCAAACGCATACAAATCATGGTATGGTTTAGTAACACTCAGTCCTAAAGCTTCCATGACTACTTTTGGCATGAGGTTATGTGAAGCCCCTGAATCTAGCAGACAATTATGAAATAGGTGATCATGTACTGAAAAGGTTACATAAAAAGGAGGATATTCTGAATTATCATCACGTCGATCAAAAGTTTTTGACCCCAAAATAATAGTAGGTTTTTCATCTTGCACATTGATCTCATCGGATGGGATAGGAGTAGAGTTCAATGCATTTTTTAAAGTTTTAAAAGTTGCTTCCCTATAAATTTTGCTCTTAATAAAATATGTTAAAGACACATGGATTTTTACTTTATTAAGCTCATGCTCAAAACTGAAACCACTTACAGCTTTATTCACCTCCTCAACATTTACAACTTCATCTTTTCTTTCTTTTACAATTTGTTTCTGATTTGAAGACATATTTTGTTTAATAGGATGAGCTCTCACCAATTTTTTAGCTTGTGCTACATGTTTTACCCCTGATCTTAAAACATATGATTTTTGTGGTATATCCTGACAAACTTCAGGCATAGACATTTGATAATCATCTTCTTCATAATGATCTATTTTTGTAGCATACTGATAATCAGATCTAGTCTGAAAATGAGAGGAAGAATCACTATCAAACTGACTAATACTGTGTTCTTGTTCTTTCAAATCATCTAACTCCCCCTCATCTATTTCATATGATTCATCATATCTGACATTATTATTTTTAAAAGGAGGTTGAATCCTTTGTTCTTCATTTTCTCGCCTGTCCCGCTGAATATGATTATTTCGTCTTTGTCTTGGCAAGAACCTAGGAGCAAAAGGTCTTCTAAACTAATTTTGATTTCTTTCACCCTCCGGTATAGGTTTATTCTGATTTCTATTTCCCATTTCCAACCTATCAATATTAGCAGACAATTTTTTTATGATTTTATTCATTTCATCCATTTTGCTATCTGGTGACCTTCCTGTATGGCTGGACGTAGTGATTTCTTTTTTACCCTTTTTGTCAACAATTTGATATTTTGTTTCCTCTTTCAGTTTATTTGAGGCTAAAATATTTGACTCTACTTCTAATGTTGCATTTTGCATATTTTGAAGTGACACAGATTTTATTTCTCTCAATAGCAAAGAAAACTCATGATCAAATGAGTTTGCATAAGTTAACTTTGCGGCTATCTCAATGGGTTTTATTTCAGCTGGAATCCTACTATACATTTTGTTGAATCTTTTGAAAAAATATCCCACAGCTTCATCCTTTTTTCTCTTTAATGATCCAAACTCTGTCATGTAATACAAATAATCTTTAGTGTCCCCCCACTGTCTCATAAATGCTTCTTCTAAAGCATCTATGCCATCTATAGAGTTTGGTGGTAATTCTCTAAACCATTTTCTAACCTCACCATATAAATTTTGAACAAAAACCCTCATCCAAACATGATCATGTTCAACGTTGTGATTGTCCGCATAACTACAGAATCTATTCCAGTGTTCTTTTGCAGTAGCATCTCCTTGGCCATTAAATCTTGGAAGGTAATTTTGATAATCTCCTGCTGGGAGAGCATTGAGAGGCTGGGGTAAAACAAGTGGGGCATATCTTGTTGCTACCATAGCAGCCATTCGATTTTGAGGCTAAGCCATTTTAGGATTGGAAATGTTTAAATTTGTATTAGACTGAAGGCTACTTGACTATTGTGATGAGGGAGACAAATTACCAGGATTTGATTGATTCACTGGGTTGGTCTTAACCAAAGGAATGTGGGTTGAAAATAAAGAGGAAGCTCCTATTTGCAATTCTTCGAGTTTAACCTTGTCTGACAGCAAAGGATTTGTAAAGACACAGAAATTGTCAATTTGGGAAGGGGTAAATAACACGTCTAACTCTTTTCTTTATTTTTTTGAATGTGGGTCAAAAGAAGGAATTGGGGTAGATGAAGACTCAGGGATCTCCAAGGATACAAACTATTTGAATTTTTCTGATGAAGTAGAATTTAAATTTCTCCTAGTCTCCTTTAATAATTGTTCAGGATCCAAGACTCCTGGATTTAAAGGGGATGAGGGATTTCCTCGAGTTCCTATATTTTTTTAAGCCATTGTAACCTTTTATAGGTGACTAAATGTAGTCTATAACAGCTCTGACTGATTTTGTTCACCCAGCAAAATCAGTTTCATAAGAATGTTGATTACCCAGGGAAAACGTCCTTTCCTTTCTCCGTCCCCGGCAATGGCGCCAAAAGATGTTATCCCTAAAGTTTAACCTAGACTACAGGGGTTCAAGCCTAAAGAAATCTTTTTCAAAAATATACTTCAGTGAAATCAATATAAAGACTAGGTTGGTATGTAATCAAAGCTATAGAAAAATCACACAATCATCAAAGAACTGTATAACATAAAACAAGATACAAAATCCAATATCAAAGGAACTACAATCATGAAATTATGAAATGAGACTGTATCTATTTTTAAAAGTTTAAAAGATAATTGTATTTCAACATAAGAATCATTGGAATGGGATTCAATGGACCATATACAAGATAAATCATAAGAAACACAATTCATAAGATACACAGACAAATCATAATCATACTCATATCAAGGTAGAACCTGTATAGAAGATGTAGATTATTTCATGTCATACTGAAAGTTGTCAAAACTAGATCGTCATAACTCCAATTGCCACCCCCTGTCTCATATAGAGACTCTCCTTAAATACAAAATATATGTTTGTTCAAGCTAACTATAAGATCCTACTTTTGTGGATCGACCCTTCTCAAAAATAGAGGAGTCAATCCCCTTTGAACAGCTTTTTAATTACAAGTGTAATATAAAAATGAGACATCTATCAATAAACAAAATTACTGTACAAAGCAAACTACAAATCTGAATCTAAAGACTTTTGGAAGCCTCTGCTAATATAGTTAAATCACTTAAAACCTGGGACCACTTTTGCAATCTGGAAAATTCAGCATCTTTGTTGTCCTCCTTACTCTGAGCCTTGATGAGTTCGAGCTGCTTCTGGATGGTTCTTTTTTCCCTTAGAATATATTTAGATATTAATAGCAATTTTTGATAATCATCCTCCTTATCCTCCAGATCTTCTCGAAGTATTTTATTAGCTATCATCAACTTTTCATTAATGTTTTGCAAATACCTAGTTTTCTCCTTGTATGTTTGCAAGGACTTCTTGGCCTGGTTTAGTTCTGGAGATATTTCTAGGTCTTCTTCTTTCATATGAACTTCTTCTTCCTGTAGAGTCCTTGATGCTGATCAATCCTCTGAATCAACTTGTTTGTTTGTGCAAAAGGCTTCTAGTATAGACCCTGCAACTCCTTGAACATCAATAAACTTCTCAATGTCTGAACAATACTGATATTTATATGTATGTACAGTTTCTTCATTGAGAGCATCATATATCATCATGATTTCCATGCCATCTTTATGTGCTGATTTATTCTCTGTCTGCAGCTTCTTTCCTAACCTAGTTCTCGGCCTTACATCCCTGTTTTCTAACTTCAATAGCTGTTTATGAGTTTCATTTTTTGAGGTTATATTTTTTAGCATAACACTTAATTTTTCAGGGTTTTCGTCTATGACTGAAGTTTCAGGACACAACCCTTCCTGAATTGGTTTCTCTGTAAAACACTTATCTTCCTCTACATCAGCTTCGATTTGTTTTTTGTGACTTATTGTTTGCTGGTTCGAATCTTCCATAATCCTATTTCCTTTCTCTTTAATATTTCCTTCGAAGCTTAGCTCTGTTAATAGAGTTTCCTAGGTTCGTCCCTCCCTCTGCAATTGTGATAAAATCAAAAGTTTGATTAAACCCTGATGATAGAGTGAATGAGCAGTATGCTCTGGATGGCCCTGAACCCATGAAATCATCTTTTGAAGGATTTTCAATAAGTGGAATGGGAGATTGAGATGTGAGCTTCCACTAAGGTGCATCAGCAACCATACATGGCATTTAAGCACCCTGTCATACTGGCCATCACATGTAATATAGTTTTGTATCATCTCTAAAGGAATTTTCCAACTTCGCTTTATTTTGCTCACATGGATACCGTTTTCCAATATAATTTCTCAAAACCTGGCATCAAAAACTCACTGTAATCTCCTTGGAAATCCTGCTGTTTAAACCATCTCTCTTCGTGTGCCGAAACATCTATTGCTTCAGCAATAGAATATTCATTTACCCTGACTGTTAAGCTTTTAAGCTAAACCATTTCATCTTTATAGTTTTTAATAAAAGACATAGTTACCTGTGAATGATAACCTTGTAATTTCTTACAAAAGGCAAACCATCCGTCATTCTTCATCAATTGGGCTGATCTTGGAAATTTCATTATCCATTCTGTGTTATTTGGCTCCAACCTGCAAATTAAGCCTCCTGGTTTTCTTCTTACCATGATTTCTGGATCTTCTTCCTCTATTTTCTTCGACATTTCTGTAACCCCTTCACACTATACACTTTAAAAAATAATTTATGCTGCAGCAAGTCACATTCAAATGCAGAAAGACTTATAAAATATAACCTTACCCTTTTCAAGCACGAACATTCAGAATTAAAACAAACCCTTGTTGTTTCAAACCCTGTATTCGTTGTTTTAACCATATAGATTCAGGGATCCTGAACAATAAATGTTGACATTACAAAAAAAAACAGCTCTCTAAATGACCTTCACCCAGTTCGCAAGAGCCTTCACGCAACATAACAATACAGATTTTAAGGAAAATGAATTACTATATTTCATTTGTCAACCCTATCATTATTAGTACCAATACTCATTGCATGAAGTGCTTTTGATTCCATATACAAAACAGTTGTATGATCCCATTAATGACATGATGAAACTCATTATTTCATGAACATGACTGCTTTTTAAGGGCTATTCATATCAAGTACCGAATCTATAGAACATGAATATGCTATATAACCATAGTTCATTGTCTCATTTTTTATATACCATGGTAATTATGAATAACAAATTTTAATAAAATACTCTTTGAAGAAATGCTACCAGTTTGTAAAATGGTGCCAGTTTATAAAATGCTTCCAGTTTGAGAAATGCTGCCAGTTTTAACCATCCAATCCATAATATAAAACCTCTTGCACATGCATAGGTTCACAACTTTAAATAAGTGAATATTTTGAGGCTTCCAAAGATTAAAAAATGCAAAAAATAATAGCATTCAATCAAAGAATAAAGCATAAAACAAGGCAAAAATTAAAAATAAAAATTCATCATAATAAAAAACCCTAAGGTAAAAAATCAAACAACCTTAGAGATAACAGTATCTCTTTCAAATAATGTTAGTTACCAGTGCCTTCTTGGAGTAAATGTAGGAACGGAGAAGACATACTTTGAATATATATAATGTAAGTGCATTAAATATATCAACTTCAATAGTGAAATTCAACCAAGATAAGATAATAATCCATTACAGCCTCTATTTCATGCACACAACATATAAAAATTGTGAAGTGTCATTCAATTAGTCACTATATTATGAATAAGCTATTATGAATAAGCTATTATAAATAATATATGGAATGAAACAAAATGCAACCAATAGTGCAAAGTTAAGCGCAATAAATTGCAAGTGCTTTATCATCATAAAAAATGTGAATACAACAACACTTATGGAAGAAAATTTATCAGTATATCATCCCAAAGTAAAGATGTATGGCATGAAGTTAGAGATATATCGGTTATGAAAATGGTTGTAGTCACACCATATGTTCATGTATTAATTACATATTTTATATGAGCAGTGAAATGCATGGAAAAATCATTAAACAAGTTCCGAGACAAAGAATTAGCAATCATATCACAATTTTCAAAATTCAAACAATGATCATGTTTTAACGAGACTGTGCATATAATATATAAATTTATTAGCAGTGTGTGCATAAAATGTGTTAACAATCCATCCAATTCAAACCAGCAAACAATGTAACCCTTCTAACATGTGTTCATTTTCTTATGTGCAGATTTAGAGGATATATACAAAGGGGAAGGTACAACAGGACATGTAGAGGGATGGTTGTCACTATAAGGGAAGCCATTATAGGTTGCGAGAGCTTGAGATAGGCCATGGATTGGTGAGTAAAGGTCTATACCAGACCAATAGGGTGGTTTGAGGGTAAATTACCTTCCTTTGAGGCTATTATGAGTGCAACCGAGGGTACAAGCTGTGAGAAGGTAAAAATGCGGGTAGAGAGGTGAGGGTGAGCTCCAAAAGAGGAAGGTCGAGGGTTGCTACTACCCTAGAAGTAGACCTGCGGGTTAAAGGAGCTGGTGAAATGGAGGTCGAGGTATGGAGTAAGCAGTCAAAGTTTAAAGGAGCATACCCAATATAAAAATGAGGTTGGATGAGGGTGTAGGGAATCCCTAGGTCTATTTTGCAACCCAAAGGGAGAAGGGTGAGAGGAAAGAAGAGGGAATAAAAGAGTAAGGTGAGGGTTTAAGGAAGCTATGTAAGAGAACGTGAGGGTTAAGGAGGAGGAAAAAGCGACCGCTAGGGAAAAACTAGGGTTGATTTATAAATGGCACTAAAATTACCTAGAAATAATCCTAAGCTAGGTTTTGGAAAAAATATAAAGGTTTGGTACAAATAGAACCAAAAACCTAGCAAAATCCTAACCTAACCTAAGGATCTTGGGAAGTGATGTGCCCCTCTTGAGGAAGATGTTTTTTTGGGTTTGGATGAAAATTCATTGAAGTTATTTGGTTCTATTCTCTTGATATATGTGATGCTTGCTAGAATTCTAAATCCTTGATGGAAACATGAATTCCATAAACAAGCTAAGAATCTAAGCACAAAATTAACCTCACTAGGAATTGCAGAGAATTAGGATAAGGAGAGAAGAAGAGGAATTGATGAATGGTCAATAAATGATAATTGGTATTATTTCAATGGTAATACATCCTTATAAAGGATATTTGAGTTGATGGAAGACAACTCATTGCTAGCTCATAAATTAGACTTACCAAATATGGTAAGCCCCCATAGGCGGCTAAAGCACTTCCCAAATCACTCAAGGACCTCACGAAATAGAAAAAGAATGAGTGAGTTATAAAGAGTGATGTAAAAACATGTAATATTGGAATATGGAGAGAAATCCATGGAGGATGGGATGGCAACAAAGATACCAATTTCCTAGTTAACTAGCTTTACCTTATCTACATAAAAGCTGGATAAAAGTAGAATAAGGAAGAATCTGTAGGAAAACACAATTACTAATTATGGGAGTCCATAAAGAGATCTAGATCAACCCAGAATCACAAATAAAGTATAGATGGCATGTGTTGACCTTAAGGTGGAAGTGGATGCCAACTAGTTAGCTAGTGGGTAGGAATTTAATTAGATAATGATTAAATAGTTTATCCTAAGTTATGAGTGGGTTTAATAATATACCAAAAACCCCCGTTAAGTATGAATTTATGATGGTATGTGAAAAATATAGTTGTATATAGGGCCCAACAATAAGGCTATGGTCACCCTTTAACAATCATTATGTCCAAAAAATATGAGGAAAGAGGTGAAACAACATGGGGAAAATCCTACCTCAAGATAGGACATAATAGGAAAACCAAGAAATGTTGTTGACACTGATCCAAACTAAATGTTGATGTCTAGAGGAATATTCTTCTTCGGAAGAAGAGAAATATGATCACCTAGATCAAGGACAGTTGCAAGATGGAAACTAGGACCATGTAGAACAACTGAGATCCAATGAAGTGAAAGCTCTTCAGAGTTGTAATCAGCTCCAAGATGATGTAATGACTTGAAATTCGAGCCAATAGAGATGAAATCAGCTCCAGATATGTGAAATAAGAGTCAAATTGAATGTATGAGCTCTCCAACTTCATTTACATAGAGAATATGTGTGCACGTGATCATGTAGGAACATAGATAAGGAATATGATCAAAGATTGCAAATACATGGGGTCCATGGGTTGAACTAGGTTCCAAGGAATCCAAAAGGACACATATAAGCATATCAGTAGAATCATGGGAATACACTAATAATGAATCCTTTGTAGTAGAAGTATTCAAGGAGGACGGAAGGGGATATTCAAAATATTGAAGGAGGCTCTTAGGATTGATGCCAAGAACAAAGAAGGAGATGCAAAAGCACATGAGATCAAGTATGTTAAGTGTAAAGACACTAATAGGAATTGATATGGATAAGAATACATCTTGAAAGTCACTAGGTTGCACACCATCCATGAGAGAGGTATGCACAAAGTGTTAAGGATCTGACACATAGATCTCAAAATCTATGATAGAAGAAATAGAGAACAATGAATGTGTGAGTGAATAATCATCAATAACAATAGCATCTCCATGTGTCACTTATTTTTCATCAACAGTATCTTCAAGAGACATAGAAAAATATTTTTCTTCAATATTTTCTTCTTCATTGAAGGAGAAAGCATTCGAATCAAATAGGGTAGCAGCAACATGAATTGTATGAGAAACTTCTTCATCATAAATAAATTCATTAGATAATGTAGAGGAAAATCCATCTTGAGAGGAGAACATGACAAGATGTTGGGTTCTTTCCATGTTTCATCTTCTACTTCCTACACACCAAAGTATTTTTCCAAGTTTTTCCAAAGCTCAAACGGATATTGAGCAGAATCTATGAGATGACATATATTTGGAGACATTGCCAAGCACACGATTCCATAATATCAATCACAATTATTCAGCTAGCCAATATTCTCTTAATAAGACTCAAGTTATCTCAAAGCATCAATGGAGACATCAAAGAGGCATTGCCTCTTCAAGTATGCACTCATTTTTGGCTTCCAATCAACATAGTTGAAAGGAGATAGTAGAGGAACTTTCGAATCCATATTGAAGTTGTTGCACCTGCAAATCTGAAAAGGAGAATTAATTGATGAGCTCCCAAATCTCTGATGCCATATTAGAACTTTGATACCATGTTAGAATTCTAAATCCTTGATGGAAACATGAATTCCATAAAAAGCTAAGAATCTAAGCACACAATTAACCTCACTAGGAATTGCAGAGAATTAGCATAAGGAGAGAAGAAGAGGAATTAATAAACACACATTAATAAATGGTCAATAAATGATAATTGATATTATTAGAATGGTAATACTTAATTATAAGGGAGATTTGAGTTTATGGAAGACAACTCATTGTTATCTCATAAATCAGACTTACCAAATATGATAAATCCCCATAGGTGGCTAAAGCACTTCCCAAATCAATTATGGACCTCACGAATTAACAAAAGGATGAGTGAGTTTCAAGAGTGATGGAAAAACATGATAATCCTGGAATATGGAGAGAAATTCATGGAGGATGGGTTGGCAACAAAAGATACCATTTTCCTAGTTAACTAGCTTTACCTTATCCACAGAAAAGATGGATAAAAGCAGAATAAGGTAGAATTTGTAGGAAAACGTAGTTACTAATTCTGGGAGTCCATAAAGTGGTCAAGATCAACCCAAAATTAGAAATAAAGAATTCATCGGGTATAGATGGCATGTGTAACTTTAATTTGCAAGTGGATGCCAAGTAATTAGCTAGTGGGTGGGACTTTAATCAATTAATGATTAAATATCTTATCCTATGTTATGAGTGGGTTTAATAATATAAAGAAAATTCTATGATTTGTTCGTTAAACACTTGCACAAGGAGGTATCTAAGGTTTTTCTTGATATCTCTTTTGTTAAACTTTGATCAATGATGTAATTTCATGGATTCAATGGTAGCCATTAGTGATGCATTTTTTCTTGGCTAGGTCATTTTTCAACCTTTAGTCTATTAAGAACTTGTGTCAACCCCCCTCTTTATTTTGTTGAACACATATGCTTTTTTAGTCATCCCATTAGTATGATGTATTATCCCACATTCATGGGGAGTAAGTAATAGTTGTTAAGTTGTCTAGTTAATAGGTTACATTATCCCACATTCATGTGGAGTAATAGTTGTTTAGATTAGACTTAGTATATAAGTATGTGTTGAGACTAATGAAGGCATTGAAGATTTATTTTGTATTGAGCTTTCTCAAAGGAGGTTTCCCCCTTGAAGTGGCCTGCGATCAATAAAATCTCTTTTGTGCTCCAATATTTTCTGTTATATCGCGTATTTTGATTGTTCATTGCAGGAGGTTCTCCACATTATTGGTTGTGGAGCCTAATCTTCCAGATCCAGAGATATTATTCAATTGTGATTGTAACCTAGGAGTACTGTACACTTGTTCCCCCTACCTTGGGGTTCGGGGGTTCAGGGGCGGAGCCCCCGAGAAAATTATTTGGGATGTGTGTTGGGCAACAGTATTGCGGACCCATGGTATTGGGTTAACCCTAGAATTTTCCCATTGTATTTCCCCTATAAAATAAAACATTGCAAAATGATTAAGTATGGTATTTTATTGTATTCGAATAAATACTGTGAGAGCATGAAGAGGAAGTGCAGCGGTTTTGCTGCAGGGTGTATCCCTTCATCTTTTTGTACTGTAATAAAAGGACTGGCAATTTCTTTGTGGATGTAGCCCATCGTTTGGGTGAACCACGTTATATCTGTGTCTCTCTGTAATGTTTTAATGTGTTTTGCATCTTGTTTATTGCTTTAACTGTATATATGTTATTGGTATGCGGTCCTGTTTTCTAACAATTGGTATCAGAGCCAAAAGGTCTATTTGGTTTGTAAACTCGTAGGAAAGAAGGGTTTCTAGTTCGAGTGGGAGCAATGGAGAAAGAAGGAAAGTTTAGGGTCGAGAAATTTAATGGCCAAACTATCAGTTATGGAAGATGCAAATGGAGGACTATCTATACCAAAAGGATTTGTACCTGTCGTTGGGTGGAAAATCAAAACAGTTGGTGGCTATGAAGGATGAAGAATGGGAGGTTCTTGACAGAAAGGCACTGGGAACAATATAGTTGTTCTTGGCTTTGTTGGTGGCCTTCAATATTTCAAAAGAAAAAACAACAGAGGGTGTGATGAGTGCATTGAGTGAGATCTATGAAAAACCCTCGGCTTCTAACAAGGTATTTTTAATGAAGCCTTTATTTAATATGAAGATGTTGGAAGGTGGATTGTTGCTGACCATTTAAATGCGTTTAATACACTTACCAGTCAGTTAAGTTTTGTAAAAGTGAACTTTGATGATGAGTTTAGGGCTCTTCTAATCTTGTTCTCATTACTAGAAAGTTGGAATAGCTTGGTCATGGCTGTAAGTAACTCTGTCTCTAGTTCCAACACTCTTAAGGTTGATGATGTTGTTGGTGTTATTCTTAGTGAGGAAATGCAAAGAAAAAGCACAGGTGAGGCATCAGGTAATGTGTTGACCATGGAGAGCAGAGGGAGACAAAACGAGAGAGGAAGGAGCCCAAGAAATCACGACAAGTCTAAAAAGGGAAGATCCACGTCCAAATTTGGAAAAATAGAGTGCTATAACTATGGTAAGAAAGGACATCTAAAGAAAGACTATAGAGCTCCAAAGAAAAAAGGAGACAGACAACAAGAGACTACTCAGGAAGCGAATGTAGCAGGTGATGTGTTACAAGATGCTTTGATTCTTGCATTAGATAATACTAGTGATTACTTGGTAGTAGATTCAGGGGCTTCATGTCATGCTACACCCCATAGGAAATTCTTTCATGATTATGTTCAAGGTGATTTTGGGCATGTGCTATTGGGGGATGATGAACCATGTAAAATTGTTGGAAAGGGTAAGGTACGGATTAAGTTAAATAATGGAAGTGAATGGCTGCTAAAGGATGTAAGGCACATTCTTGCCATGAAAAGAAATATGATATCAATAGGTTAGTTGGGAGATAGCAGTTGTTTGTCTACGTTTCGAGAAACGTGGTGGAATATCACTAAAGGATCAATGGTAATTGCAAAAGGAGATAGGATAGGTACATTATATTTATGTCCTCATAATACTGATTATTCTATCTCTGTAACTTCCACAGAAACAGGTGTGGCATTGTGGCATCATAGGCTTGGCCACATGAGTGAGAAGGGGATGCATATTCTCCACTCAAGCAAACTGCTTCCTGATCTGAAGCAAGGAAGTTTGGAATTCAGTGAGAACTATGTTTATGGAAAACATAAGAGAGTTAGATTTCTCAGGGTTGGGAAACAAAAGAAGAGTGAAAAGTTAGAGCTTGTCCATATATATGTATGGGGACCAGCTCAGGTACAATCTCTTGGTGGTTCTCATTATTATGTTACTTTTATTAATGATGCAACTAAAAAAACTTGGGTTTATTGCATAAGACAAAAATCTGATGTGTTTGATACTTTTAAGAAGTGGAAAGCTTTGGCTAAGAATGAGGCAGGAAAAAGGTTGAAATGTCTTAATAATGGAGGTGAGTACTGCAGTAAGGAGTTTGATAGTTACTGTTCACACAATGGGATTCGCAAAGAGAAGATAGTCCCTGGAACACCCCAAGAAAATGGTGTGTCAGAAAGGATGAACAGAACAATCATGGAGCGTGCAAGGTGTATGAGATTGCATGCAGGGTTACCCTTACAGTTTTGGGTTGATGCTGTAAATACGGCTATTTATTTAATAAATAGAGGGCCTTCAAGCTCTTTCGATGGTGGCATTCCAGAGGAGGCATGGACAAGTAAACAGGTAAAATACTCATTTCTAAGAACTTTTGGTTGTGAAGCATTTGTCCATATTGATAAAGATGATAGAACAAAGCTTGAGGCTAAATCCAATAAATGTACCTTTATTGGATATGGGGTTGATGATTTTGCTTATCGCTTATGGGATCTTAAAAATTGCAAAATCACTAGGACTAGAGATGTAGTATTCAATGAAAAGGTCATGTACAAAGATCAATTGTAGGGAAAGAAAGAAGAAAAGGAAAACACAGAGTACATAGTGCTTGATGAAATCAAAGAAAATGAAGTTCCAAAAGCACTAGAAAATCAAGAGCAGCAACAGGTACCTGAAACTCCTGCAACTGTAAGAAAGTACATCAGGTTAAGTAGACCCTATAAACGATTCTCTCCTTCACTATATTATTTATTGATGACTGATTCTGGTGAACTAGAATGTTTTGAAGAAGCAATGCAGGTAGAAACCAGAAATAAGTGGGAGCAAGGCATGGATGAGGAGATGGACTCATTGGTAAGAAACCAGACTTGGGATCTGGTTAAGTTTCCTGCAAAAAAAAGGGCATTGTAGAATAAATGGGTTTACAGGTTGAAGGAAGAAAATGGAGGAAAGAAGTGGTACAAGGCTAGACTTGTTGTAAAGGGGTTTGCACAAAAGAAAGGTATAAACTTTGATAAAATATTTTCTCCTATTGTTAAAATGACTTCAATTAGAACTATTTTAAGTCTAGTGGTGGTAGAATATTTGCATCTTCAATAGTTAAATGTAAAAATAGCCTTTCTCCATGGGGATTTCGAGGAAGAGATTTATATGCAGCAGCCACAAGGGTATGAGGTCAAAGGGAAGGAGAATTTGGTCTGCAGGTTGAAGAAGAGCTTGTATGGCCTGAAGCAAGCTCCAAGGTAGTGATATTTAAAATTTGATAAGTTTATGACAGAACAAGGTTATGATAGATTTCATTCTGAACACTTTGTTTATTTCAAGAGGCTAGATAACGGAAGATATATTATCTTGTTATTGTGTGTGGATGACATGCTTGTTGCAGGGTCTAACATGCAGGATATAAATGTGCTCAAAAGAAAACTAGCTAAATCATTTGCAATGAAGGATTTGGGTGCTGCAAAGAAAATCCTTGGTATGAGAATAAAAAGAGACATGAAAAATTGTAAATTGACATTGTCTCAAGGTGAGTACATAGAGAAGGTGTTGCAGAGGTTTAGAATACAGAATGCAAAACCAGTTAGCACACCTTTTGCTAGCCATTTCAAACTAAGAAAGCATATGTGTCCAAAGACACAGGAAGAGATAGATTACATGTCTAAGATTCCCTATTCATCAGTGGTTGGGAGCTTGATGTATACCATGGTGTGCACAAGACCAGATATTGCACATGCAGTGGGAGTTGTGAGCAGGTATATGAATAATCTAGGTAAAGGGAATTGGAATGCAGTATAGTGGGTTCTCAGTTATTTGAGAGCTACCACTTCTCATGCATTATGTTTTTGAGGTTCAGACACTGTTCTACAGGCATATGTTGATGCAGATATGGCTAGTGATAAAGATAGTAGGAGGAGCACCACAGGGTATGTGTTTATTATAGGTGGAACAACAGTAAGTTGGATTTCAAAACTACAACAGGTTATTGCACTTTCAACAATGGAAGCAGAGTATGTTGCTGCTATAGAGGCTAGTAAGGAGATGATTTGGTTGCAGAGGTTCATGGAAGAATTGGGTAAGAAGCAGGAGAATAGTAGGTTGTATAGTGACAACTAGAGTTCCATTCATCTTGCAAAGAACTCTACCTTTCATTCAAGGACTGAACATATACAACTCAAGTACCACTTCATAATATTTGTTCTAGATGAAGAACTATTAAAACTAGAAAAGATTCACACTAGCTAGAATCCTACAGACATGTTGACAAAGGGAGTAACCAAAGAGAAACTGAGTCCCTGCTCAGTTTCTGTTAGCATTCAAGCATGAAGGTGAAAATAATAAATTTTCCAAGTCCAAGGTCCAGAGCATAGTCTAGTAAGTGCAGTAGCGGTGGAGTTGCTGTGTTCAGTCTCCAAGTGGGAGATTGTTGGTTGTGGAGCCTAATCTTCTAGATCCAGAGATATTATTCAGTTGTGATTGTAACCTAGGAGTACTATACACTCATTCCCCCTGTCTTGGGGTTTGGGGGTTCGAGGACGGAGCCCCCAAGAAATTTTTTTGGGATGTGTGTTGGCCAACAGTATTGTGGACCCATGGTATTAGGTTAACCGTAAAATTTTCCCATTGTGTTTCCCCTATAAAATAAACCATTGTAATACAACTGAGTATGGTATTGTATTGTATTGGAAGAGAGACTATGAGAACGTGAAGAGGAAGTGCAATGGTCTTGCTATAGGGTGTATCCCTTCATTTTTCTAGACTGTAATAAAAGGACTAACATTTTCTTTATGGACGTAGCCCATCATTTGGGTGAACCACATTATATCTGTGTTTCTCTGTAATGTTTTAATGTGTTTTGCATATTTTTTATTGCTTTAACTATATATCTGTTATTGCTCTGCAGTCCTATTTTCTAAAACACATCTGGTATTATAGCACTTTCTTGGGCTCGTTGGGTGGCATTTTGGGATTTTTTTTTTCTGTCGTGCTTCCTAGCTCTGTGCGCCTTATAGTTGTTCTTCTTCTTGCAGCAATATTATTCATTCGGATCAAAGTATTAAACCCTATACGCTTAACTGTGGGAAGTACTTGGGCATAGCCCTAAAACTTATTGTGAGGAGTACCACAGGAACCCCGAAGTAGCTGGCCTTTGAGAGGACCTGCCAAGCGAAAAGGGCAACGACCCCCACCAGATTGACTAGATTCCCATCCGTGAGGGAAACCAAAGAGTTGTCGTTTTTGGCCAAGCAGTTAGTAGTTTTACCTACGCCGTGAAGTGAGGGGTATTGCCCCAATACTCAAGCCTAAGACAGCCTTGGTGGCCGAGTGACTACCTTTGAACCAATAGGAAGCCGAATATACCTGGGGTCCATCTCTATTTACAGTTGATAACGTGCAAAATTTCAGAATTGTCATAGAACATTTACTCCATTTCTTGTTGATAAAACATAGCTTCTAGCACCGCCACAGATCAGTTCTCCAGGGGAAAAAAAAATCTATTTTTCAGCCATATCTTCCTTGATTTAGCTCTGTTTTCGTTGAAATTTCATTGTCACCCCTGTAATACCATTCTACATATTCCTTCATTGAGGCTTATCCCCAATTTCACTTCCTTGAGGCTAAAATTCCACATTTGTCAATTTTTAGAATTTGTCATAACTTCTCTAATTCTCACCCAATCACCTTCAAATTTTTCCACGATGTTCGTTTTCCATTTCTGCTTCATTGTCCCTCTTGGACAAATTTTCCAATTCCTTCATCACACCTCTGAAATTCACATTTTTTGCTTCTTGTCCCCTAAAAAAGTGTCCAAAACCTTATAAAACCCCACTTACCCCCCCAAATTTTTCCCAAATAAAAAACCTCCTTTTCTAAAACCCTCTCCATTTTTGTTTTCCTATCCATTACCCAAAAAAAAAAAACTACTTATGGTTTTCACCCGCACAAGAGCAAATAAACAAATGGAAGAAGAACTTGCTGCCATCAAATCTAAACTTGAGGATCTAGATCAAAAATTTCTCGACCTCCATCTTCAGCACTCACCCATGAACAACCACCGCTAGCCTAAGTCTTCTACAAAAACTGGGTTCTCACCGTTTAGCAATTTTCGCGAGCCGAAGTTGGATTTTCCTTGCTTCAATGGTGATGATATGATTGGATGGATTTATAAGGCAGAACAATATTTCATTCTACATAACACTTTTGATGTCAATAAAATCCCCCTTGCATCCTTTCATTTGGAACATGAAGCACTTCAATGGTTCCATTGGTACATCAAGGCTCATGCCGAACCAAACTAGACAGATTATTCACAACTCCTCTTCTAGTGATTTGGTCCTAGTGCTTTTGATGACTTCACAAGAGCACTCACCAAACTTCACCAAACTGGAACTATGTGGGAATATCAGATATAATTTGAGAAACTCACAAATCACACAGAGGGATTTCCTGATGCATTCTACCTTAGTTGTTTTATCAATGGTCTGAAGGATGAAATACGCTATGAGGTTAAAATGTTCTACCCCAACACAATGATGGAAGACCTCAGGTTGGCTAAGCTAGCAGAGGACAAGATCCAATCTCAACAATGCTCCAAATCCACTCTTGTTCCATTCATACCTATGGTTCCTCAAAGAACCCAAAATTTTCCAGCTCCTAGAACCACTCCTATCAAGCATTTGTGTAAAGAAGACATGCGGGAATGTCGGGAAAAATGGCTTTGTTATAATTGTGACAAGAAATTCACCTGAGGACATAGATGTTTTGAGAAAAAGCTCTATCTCTTGGATGTGGATTCTCCACCCGCACTTGATATTTTTTATGATGCTCAGGATCCCACAGATGCTGATGGTGACATTTAACAAATTCCTGCTCCAGTGGACCAACTAGAGATATCTCTCCATGCCTTAGCCGAGGGCACAACCCCACAAACCATGTGGGTAAGAGGGTTCTTCAAAAAACTCCCTCTTACAATACTCATGGATTCTGGTAGCACTCACAACTTCAATGACCTAGGATCTCCAAACAGGCTGATTATTTCATCCATCCTTGCTCCAGATTTGAAGTCATGATTGCCAATGGGGACACCTTACCTTGCAAAGGGAAGTGTTGTAATGTGTGCATCTCTATGGGGGATTATACCTTGCACTCTGACATGTTTGCCTTGCCCTTAGGTGGAAGTGATGTGGTTTTCGGCACTCAATGGTTACACACACTTGGACCCATTTTATGGGATTTTGCTAAACTTTGGATGCAGTTTTCAATCAATGGTACCAAACACACATTGCGGGGCTTACAACTAGGGTCTCTCAGCCTCATCAGCTTGCATTGCATGGAAAATATTCTTAAGAAAATTTCACATGGTGTCATCGCTCAGCTCCATTTCATTCAAATGCAACCTGCAGCACTCCCAAGTACTCCATTGGATCTCCAACAAATTTTGGATCGATATGCATGTGTGTTTTCTAAGCCAGTGGGATTGCTACCTTCCCAACCCAAGGACCATTGTATTCCACTCCTTCCCGGAAGTGTCCCTCCCAACATCAAGCCCTATCACTACCCATTTCACCATAAGAAAAAAATTGAGATGCTTATTCATGACTTACTCAAGTAAGGTGTTATTTGCCCTAGTACTAGTTCCTTCTCTTCACTGGTCCTTCTAGTCTGGAAAAAAGATGGGTCATGGCACCTTTACATCAACTTTCGAGCACTTAATCACATCACAATCAAGGATAAGTTTCCAATTCCTATTGTTAATGAGCTTCTAGATGAGCTCCATGGTGCTCATTTTTTCTCCAAGTTGGATCTTCGTTCTGGGCATCACCAAATTCAGGTCCGTGTGGATGATATACCTAAAACAGCTTTCCACACACATGATGGTCATTATGAATTTTTGGTCATGCCATTTGGCCTCACAAATTCCCCCTCCATGTTCCAGGCATTGTTGAATACAATATTTTGGCCCTACTTGCAAAACTTCATTCTGGTCTTCTTTGATGATATCCTAATCTACAGTAAAACCTAGGCTGAGCATCTCCGACATCTGGATCTTGTACTACAACTTTTATGTGATCATAATCTCTGTGCCAAACAATCTAAATTTGTTTTTGGGTAGAAATAAATTGAGTATCTCGGTCATATTGTTTTATCACAAGGGGTTCGTGTCGATCCTTCCGAAATCGATGCCATGAAAAATTGGCCACCTCCTCAGACCTTGAAGAGCCTTCATGGGTTTTTGGGATTTACTAGCTACTACCGCAAGTTTGTCAAGGATTATGGGAATATTGCAACTCCATTAACAAATCTACTGAGAAAGGCTGCTTTTGCATGGCCACCTGTTACTGAGAGTGCATTTGAGAAACTAAAACAAGCTATGTGTACCACACCTGTTCTAGCTATGCCTGATTTTTCCAATCCCTTCACTATTGAGAGTGATGCTTGCAACAATGGAATTCGTGCTGTCCTCCTCCAAGATGAACATCCCATTGCATTCACCAGCAAATCCATATCTGGTAAGAATTTATTCGCCTCTACATATGAGAAGGAAATGATGGCTATTTTGCATGTCATATATAAGTGGCATCCATACCTCTTAGGGAATCATTTCTGCATCAAGACTGATCACCAGAGTTTGAAATATTTATTAGAACAATGAGTATCATCCCAAAAACAAAAAAAATGGGTTATCAAACTCATGGGTTATGACTACGAGATCACTTACAAGAAGGGTAAGGACAAGCTTGTGGCAGATGCTCTTTCCCACACAGTTGATGACGATGCTTCTCTTTCAGCTATTTCTATGCCTATTCCAAATTGGTTACAATCTATTCAGCAAGGCTCTTTTAATGACTCTTCCTTATCTCAAATCATCAAACAGTTGGCCAATAATCCTTCTCTTGTACCGCATTACTCTTGGGATGGTTCTTCTCTGAGATACAAGGGTTGCTTGGTGCTTCCCTAAAGCACAGATCTTCACCAAGATGTCTTCTATGAAATCCATACTTCTCCAGTGGCAAGGCACTCTGGGTTCCTCAAAACATATGAGAGGGCATGACGTAACTTCTTTTGGAAGAGAATGAAACAGGAAATTCAATAGATGGTTGTTGAATGTGATACTTGCCAGCGCCAGAAGGGTGAAACTACACTCCTCCCTGGCTTGCTTGAACCCTTTCCCATCCCTACAAGGATTTGGACAGATATTTTGATGGATTTCATCAACGGGCTCCCTAAATCTAGAGGGAATACTGTAATATTGGTTGTGGTTGATCGACTCTCCAAATATAGTCATTTTTGTGCTCTCAACCATCCATATACTGCCTCCTTAGTCACCCAAATTTTCATGGACCAGATATTCCATCTTCATGGCATCCCTTCTTCCATTGTCTCAGACCGTGATGCAACTTTCACAAGTCATTTTTGGACTGAACTCTTTCACCTCATTGGAACCAAACTGAAAATGAGTTTAGGATATCACCCACAAACAGATGGTCAAACTGAAGTCACCCACAAATGCTTGGAAACTTATCTTCGTTGCTTCACCTCTGAACAACAACATCAATGGGAAAAGTGTCTCCCTCTACTGAATGGTGGTACAATACTTCCTACCATACTGCATCTAAAATGACTCCATATGAAGTTGTTTTTGCGTAGCCACCCCCAGTGCTCCTTCTATGCACCCCCCATAGTTCACCAGTTCAGGCAATTGACATGATCCTATGAAACCGTGATCAAATTCTTCACATTCTGCAAGAGAATCTTCACATGGAAAAAAATCGCGTGAAGCAGCAAGCTGATCAACACCGTTCTAAGCACACCTTTCAAGTCAGTGATATGGTTTTTCTTCATTTGCAGCCTTATAAGCAATCCTCCCTAAAACTAAAAGGGCATCAAAAGCTGGCTCAAAAGTTCTATGGGCCATATAAATTTCTTCAGAATATTGGGTCTATTGCTTATAAATTGGAACTTCCTCCTTCTTCTCACAGTCACCTATCCTTTCATGTCTCTTGTCTCAAGAAAGTGATTGGCACCAACATCAGAGCACAAACTGTTTTACCAGAGCTGGATACAGAGGGCTCCATTATTTTGGAACCAAAGGCCATCCTCAATAAGTGCACTCGTCAGCTTCGCTCTCAGGCCATCATAGAGGTATTAATTTAGTGGCATGGCATGCAACCAGAGGATGCTACATGGGAACTGATCCTTCATATTCAGCAGCAGTTTCGACATCTAAAGCTTTGAGGACAAAGCTTTTTCTAAGAGAAAGGGGATGTTAAGAACATGTGTCAAATCCCCTCTTTATTTTGTCGGTATATTTTGTCGGACGCATATGCTTTGTAAGTCATCCCATTAGTATGATGTATTATCCCACATTCATGTGGAGTAATAGTTGTTTAGATTAGACTTATTATATAAGTATGTGTTGAGACTAATGAAGGCATTGAAGAGTTATTTTGTATTGAGCTTTCTCAAAGGAGGTTGCCCCCTTGAAGTGGCATGCGATCAATAAAATCTCTTTTGTGCTCCAATATTTCTGTTATATCATGCATTTTGATTGTTCATTGTAGGAGGTTCTCTACATAGTCACCTTGGTTTGTAGAAGTACGTCCCTCATAGGTGATTCAGGAGGATCTCAAAGTTAGATCAGAATTAGTCTTAAAATAGTTAATTAAGGCTTACCATTGTAAAGATATCTTCAAGAGCTTTCCAACAACATTCATTTCACGTGGAACAACCTCTAGATGTAAAAGTTATTGGGTTTGAAAATTCGACAAAAATGTTAAATTGATGAAAAGAAATGGAAAAAGGGGACACATGGCATACCCATAGGGTCACACATGTAAGGTACAGTAAACTTATAGATGCCACTTGGAAGCACCGTAGGGTTCCATGTGGAGAGGATTGGTGATATGGAAACTCGACAGTTGGACATGTGGAAGCAACGTGGATAGGTTTTGATGGGTGGGCTAATTAGATGTTGCCACATGACATCCTTGTTGGCATGTATTGAACTGTTTGTTAAAAATTGTGGAGGTCATAGGGATCTAACCCATGAAATCAATCCCACCAAAGTTCCCACAGGGTCCTCCTAACCATAAGTTTAGTTAGTGATCCTTATTAAGCATAGTATACAACTTCTATTTGAAGTTGAAAATATTTGTAGTTTGAAAAAGGGAGGGTTTAAGGGCTAATCCCTTGACCCATATGGCCAACACCGAGTCCCATTCAGCGGTGGATCCACATATATGCCAACACAATAGATGATGGGTAAACCAACCACAAGAACTAACAAACAACACACCAAGTCATCATTCTAAGTTCCAAGTTGCAACTCCACCACCAAACAAGTTTGAAACATTACAAAATTAATGTGCAAGGGGGAGGCTCGTGGTTTTGACCCCGAGACCTCTTCCCGCAAAGCACAACAATATTACCACTAGGCCATGGTCCATTTATTGTATGCACAATGATAGGCATATGCTAATAGTTTGATTTGTGGAGGATTGGGCCAAAAGAGGGGTGTATGGCTCATCCATGCATTCCAAAAAGCACTATATAAGCGCCCTTTTAGAGCCATGAAATGGTAGAGACCAAAATACGCAGAAGCATTTGTACAGATTTCGAGGTGAAGTATGAGCACATATCTCGAGGGATCCATTAATGGGAACGATTCCTGAGGCAGGAATCCATACATATCGTATAGCTGCAGGGAAGAGTTTTCTCGATTTGTGTGCTAGAGGAGGCCTCAAGAAAAGGTAGTCAATTTTATACTCATTTTTTTCTCGAAATTTTGAGGATATCAAAGTGGTGCGGTTTGTTTTTTCCGTAGACTGACATAAAACATAATTGGTTCCCAAAACCCATATATGTAAGCTTTGAAGACTAAATAAGATCATCCTTCCCATTGAAAGTGGCCCAAAGACATAGCCCAGGTGGGGTGAACTCCATTATCATATGTTGCCTATGATTTTTATGGTTTGCATATTGTTTATTTTCTTATGTGTGTGTTTTAAGCATTTAAAATTTGAGTTTTAAGCTTATTTATGAGTTCTTAACATACAAATTTCACATGGAATTTTTAATGGTTAAAAATATCCTAGTATTTCACATCAAGTTTGGTAGAAGAGTAGATTAACCATTGCATTGTTAGTTTGTGAATGTTAAAAAGATACATGATACAATGAGATGAAGAAGAAGTTGAAGAAATTGATTCAGAAATTGGTTCAAGAAGAGGGAAAATGGTTTTACTAAAATGAGAAGCAGCAACTTCTTCAATCCAATACGAAGGGGAATTTCTTAAAGATTATGATGAGAATTCAAACAATGGTAGAGGAGATTTATCAAGACCTAAAGAAAGGTGAACAAGGAGGTCCATCACATTATAAAGGTAAAAAATAAGGAGGTGGTGAGGAACCTCCTAAAACTCCACCATATTCTCCATCTTATCTTGGTGGTTCTTTACATTCCCTATTTTAGAAGAAAAAAAAATGAATTTAATGTGCCTCAATTAAATCTAGATATTAAGTTTGGATTACCTATGTACAATGGATAACTTAATGATGAGAAATAAGATAATTGGATCCATTAAATCAAAGATTTTATAGGATTCAAAATTTTATTGAAGATAACATTAAAATTTAGTTGGATTGTCTCCGGCTTGGAGGGATTCTCTCATCTGGTGGGAGAAAATATCTCAATAGGATCTTACCACAAAATGTAAAATCATCTCCTCTTGGTATGAGTTCACATCAGCATTAAAAAAGTAGTTTTATCCATTAGGGTACATGCAACAAGATACGATGGATTGACAGAACTTGCGGTAAGGCAAGGGACACAGTGTGTAGGAATACACACAAGAATTCAGGAAAAGAGCATTGGCACTTGTTATACCTCTCTACACTTAAGAAACTCTTCTCAAGTATATAGGAGGATTGCATAGTTATTTACGTCATATGATATTAGTGTTTAATCTAACTAAACTTGATGAGGTATGTGTTGAAGCAACTCATATAGAGACTAAGCGGAAGAATACAAAGGAAAATTTTTCCAAGAAACCTTTCAAAACATATGGAAACAAATTTAAAGGTAAGGGGAAACATAAACACTCAACTACTGTGAAGAAAGAAGAAAACAAACCTACATGTACTCATTGTCAGAAAAAAGGCCATGATGCTTCCAAATGTTGGAAACTTCATCTAGAACTCAAGCTTAAAACGTTTTAGAATAAAGAATCCAAAAAGACTACTGCAACAATAATTCAACATTATTTGGGATCAGATTCTGGGGATGAAACTAAGGTGGCTTCTACAAGCATTCAAGGTAAAAATCCTTCAAGTTCTGTTTTAAAGAATGATCTTGTCACTAATAAAAGAAAGAGGAGTGAGTTATTATATTAGAGTAATCTCTAAACATACAAAAATTGATACTCTTTTTGATAGTAGGTCACAAGCAAATATCATTTCAGAAGAAATAGTTAATAAATTACATTTGGAAACCAAGTTACACCCTAAACCATATCCAATTGGATGGGTATGTGATAATGCATATTTGCAAGTTATAAAATAGTGTAGATTTAGGTTTTCCATTCCTTATATATTTGTCGATGAAGTAGATCTAGATGTGGTTTCTTTGTATATCTGTTGTATCATATTAGGTAGCCCATATATTTATGATAGGAAGGCTATATTTTATAGGGAAGATAACATGTATCAGCTCACTAAACATGGTATTGAATATATTGTTTGTGCAAATCACATGAAAACTAATATTTCATTAGTTTCTGCAAATGAAATGAATAGGTTGGTAAATGCAAGTAAGAACTTTGTTCTCATGATAGTTAAAGAAAAATATGTTGAACAAACTAAATCTTTTAAAGGTTGTGATCAAAAAATTAAAATGGCATTGATTAAAGTGGTGTCTAATTATGATATTTTTTCAAGAACATAAAGGGTTACCTCCTAAAAGATAAATTCAACATAAAATTTGCTTACAATAGGATGCACCTCTTCCTAATATCGGTATGTACAAGTCTTCCACAATTGATAATATAGAGATAAAGAAACATGTTTAGGAATTGCTTGAAAGATGAGAAATTCGACCAAGTTCCTCTTTGTGTGGTTCACCGATTGTTTTGGTGCCTGAAAAATATGGTACATGACATATGTGTGTTGATTACATGGAACTGAACATAATCAAAACTAATAAGATGTATCCTCTTCCTCGAATTGATGAACTTTTGGATCATCTTAAGAATGAAACCGTTTTCACTAACTTAGACTTACAAAGATGCTATTATCAAATCCATATTCATGACAATGATATTTGGAAGACTAATTTTAAAACTAAAAATGTATTATATGAATGGATGGTAATGCCATTTGGGATTTTTAATGCACCCACAACATTTATGAGGGTGATGAATGATTTGTTTAGGCCCTTCATTTATGACTTTGTCATAGTCTACTTAGACAATATTTTTATTTTTAGTCGAACTTAGGAAGAGCATGCCAAGCATGTGAAACATGTATTGGATGTACCTGTAAGGGGAAAATTGTTCTTAAATATGTCCAAATGTGAGTTTGTAAATAGATATTTATTTTATCTAGGTAACATTGTAGGGTGTGGTGAACTAAAGAATGATCCCTCTAAAGTGGAGGTCATTGTAAATTGGCCTAAGCCAAATAATGTAACTGATGTAAGAATATTTTTGGGAGAAACCCAATACTAGAGGAAATTAATTGCTAACTTCTCCTTCATAGATTCTCCTTTACATGATTTGACAAGCATGAACAAATTATTTCATTAGGGAGTCAATGAACACAAATTCATCTACACTCTAAAATAAAATATCAACACAACTCCAGTACTTGCATTGTCAGATCTACAACAACCATTTCAGATAGAAACTGATGTTAGTGGTTATGGAATGGGGGCAGTATTAATGAAACATAAGAAACCAATATGCTATAATTATGAAAAATTCTCTATTAAAACAATAATAAACTATCCTACCTATGACCAAGAGTTGTATGCATTAGTACAAAGTGTAAACAAGTGGAAACATTACCTAATGGGTAAAGAAACAATCATACATACTGATAATCAACCACTACAATACCTATAAAAAAAAACTATTATACAAGAATCGAGGCATTTAAGGTGGATGGGTTTTCTACAACAATTTCATTTGGTTATTAAGTATAAGAAAGGAATTTAGAACAAAGTTGCAGATATGTTATCTAGACCTTCAATAAATTCTTCTATTGTCATTCAATAAAGTCCTTTGGTACATTCAAGTTATGTTGAACAATATCCTAAGGATGAAGACTTTAAAGAATTATATGAATCACTAAGGCATGACTATCAGAATGAAGAACTGAATTATCACTTACATGACAATTTGTTGTATCAACTTGGAAAAGTAGGAATTCCAAAAAGTGAAAGAGTGCACGTGATATGAGAAGCTCATACTTCTCTCATATCAAGATATTTTGGAGTAGGAAAATTGTAGCACAATTAAAAATTTGGTATTGGTCTCGAATGAATGATACTATGTCCAAATATGTAAAAGGATGTGTCGTGTGTGCAACAAGTAAACCAAGTAACATAAAGTTAGGCATGTACACTCCACTTCCAATTCCTTCTTGTCCATGGGAAAGTGTTTCAATGGATTTTGTAGGAGATTACGATGTCTAGAAAAGGACATGATTATCTATATGTTGTTGTGGATAGATTCAGTAAAATGTGCATACTAATGCCTTGTAAAAATTAGATTATAGCTGGGATGACTACTCATTTGTTCTTTCAAAATGTATGGGTCCAATTTGGACTTCATACTTCTATTAATCTGATCAAGATTCTCACTTTCTTAGGAAAATTTGGTCATCTTGAAGGGAACTTATGGACACAAAGCTAAATAAAAGAACATCATTTCATCCACAACTCGATAGACAAGCTGAAGTGGTCAGCCAGACCATTGTACATATTCTTCTAGGGTATTGTGCCAAGCATCCTAAACTTTGGGATGAATAATTGCATTATATTCAACATGCCTACAATAGAGCCACGCACTCTTCAACGTAGAAGTATTCATTTGAGACATGATTTGGGTATTTTCCAAAGAATTGTTTAGACTTTTTTGGGGGAAAGATTCAGTGGAATATGTACAAGTTGATGTGGATAAATCTCAGAATTTTATTCAATGGATCCAATTGATTCATCAAACCATGCAGGAAAAGTTAGAATCAAGTCATGCCAAGTATAAATTGTAGCAGGGATTTCTCCTTGCTACAGGGGTAGGAATGGCTCCCTTCTGTCTATAGGACAGAAGGGTAGGTTCCTGCTTGTGGAAAAACTAAAAGGGAAAACGAAATGTAAAGAATAGTAATGAAAACAAAGATGGAAGAGAAATATGGAGAACCCCTTTGCAAACAAAGGTTAGTGTTCCGCTTCCAATAACCTGCAAACAATCATTAAGCTAAAGTAAACTGAAATAACTAAAAAACAAGTTAGGAAATAAACCTACAAATGAAACCATGGATTAGAAAGCAAAGAAAAAACTAAGCAAATACAACAAAGAACAAGCTATACCTTCTCTTTGGGTTGAATGGGCCACCATGCCCTAGCTTGAAGAAGCACATCTCTTGGATGGGGGAGCTATGGCTCAATGGAGATGGAGGAGAGGGAGTGTGGGTGGCTTGAGAGACAAAGGGTCTCAAGGCATCCATAGGAAGCATAATAGTATGCAAGGGAGAAGTGTTTTGAGAGTGACCCCCCACACTCCTTTTATAGATTTTTTGGGGTTTTAGGGTTTTAAGCCCTTGGTCCAGGATTTAGCCCCCTTTTTGGGATTTTAGCCCCTTTCACCCTAATTTTAGCTCCTTTTATGGTTTTAGCCCCTTTTTGGGGGATTTAGCTCCTAGGAGAGTATTTTAGGCTCCTTTTTGGGGTTTTTAAGCCCTTTCCTTCATCCTTAAGCATTTTTTAGGGTGTGGAGCTCTAATGGAGAATCGTGAAGTGGTGTCCTTGGGTGGTGTAGGTCATGGAGAGCTTACAGAGGGATTTTTTGGGTTAACATAAATAATGACATGACAAGCATCAGATAAATCATAATTTCCAAGTTGGTGATTAAGTATGGCTTCATATCATCAAAGATCGACTCCAAGGTGAAGGTAGAGTTGAAACCTATCATGTATGGAACTTTTACAATTTTGGATAAAGTCAGTAATAATGCTTTCCAGTTAGAATTTCTTCCATATATGAAAATGTATTCCATTGTTAATGGGGAAAACTTGAAATTGTATGAGCCTCCTATGATTGTAGACCAAGTTCTACAAATCCAAGTACCTTATGTGGACAAGTTTTCTCCTAAATATCTCAATGAACTTTAGGAATATGTTGGATATTCACAAAGAGGTGACATGGAATTTCTTCATGTGGGGATGAAATGAATGCATCCAAGAAAATCGCGATGTCTAAAGACTGGAAGGGTGAGGTAGTTGCACCCTCACATATTTTTTGAAAGATTGAATTCTTTTGGTGTCCTAAAGGATCTAAGTGGGAATATTTGATCCAAGAGGATCTCAAATTTCGATCATAATGAAAGTATTCAAATAATGAGTTTAATCTTACAGATGTTAAGAGCTTGTTGATAGCTTTCCCACAACATTTGTTTGACACGAAAAATCCTCCAAATGTAAAAGTTATTGGGTTTTGAAAATTCCACAAAAAAATTAAATTAATGAAAATAAATGGAAAAAAGGGGGCCACATGGCACACCCATAGGGTACCACATGGTAGGTACAAGCAGTGTATGGATTCCAGTTGTCAGCACCATAGGGTTCCATGTGGACAGGATCGGTGATATGGAAACTCAGTAGGTGGACATGTGGAAGTGATGTGGACAGGTTTTGAAAAATGGGTCAATCAGACACTGCCATGTTGGCATGCATTGAAATGTTTGTTAAAAATTGTGGAGTTCATAGGAATTGAACCCATGACCTTAATCCCACCAAAGTTCCCATAAAGTCCACCTAACCATATGTCCCATCAGTGTTCCTTGTTAAGCATACTATACAACTTCTATTTGAAGTTGAAAAAATTTGTAGTTTGAAAAAGGGGTGGTTCTAGGGATAAAACCTTGAACCATATGGCCAACACCGAGGCCCATTCAATGATGAATCCATGTATATTCCAACACAATAGATGATGGGTCAACCAACTACAATAACCAAAAAACAATACAACAAGTAATTTCACCAATTTCCAAGTCACAACTCCACCGCCAAACAAGTTTGCAATGTTACAACATTAACGCACAAAGGGGGAGGCCTGTGGGTTTTACCTCGAGAACTATTCTGCCAATGCAGAACAAGCTTACCACTAGGAAATGACTCATTCGTTGTATGTACAAAAAAATAAAAAGGTTAAGAGTTTGATTGATGGAATATTGGGCCAAAAGAGAGGCACATGGATCCTCCACATGCACCCAAAAGCACTATATAACCCCCCTTCTGGAGCCATGAAACAGTGTGTGAAGATCCCACGATACCACGATATGCAGAAGTGCTTGCATAGATTCCAATGAGAAGTATAGGAACATATCCCGAGGAATCCATTAATGGGAATGATTCCCGAGGTAGGAATCTGTAGAGACCGTATAGTTGTAGGGCAGATTTTTCTTGATTTATGTGCCAGAGGAGGCCTCAGGGAAAGGTAGTCGTTTTTATACTCATTTTTCTTGAAATTTTGAGATGATTGCAGTGGTGCTTTATTTTTTTGTTGTAGACTGATAGAAAATAGAAGTGGTTCCAGAAACCCATATATGTAGGCTTTGAAGACTGAATAAGATTTACCTTCCCACTGGAAGTGGCTCGGAGATGTATCCCAGGAGGGGGGAAATACGTTATCATTTGTTGTCTATCATTTTATGGTTTGCATATTGTGTATTTTCTTATATGTGTGTTTTAAGCATTCTCGGAGATGTATCCCAGGAGGGGTGAAATACGTTATCATTTGTTGTCTATCATTTTATGGTTTGCATATTGTGTATTTTCTTATATGTGTGTTTTAAGCATTTAAATTTTCATTTTTAAGCTTGGTTAAGAGTTTTTAACATACAAATTTTACATGCAATTTTTAATAGTTACACATATCCTGAAAGTTTAGATCAATAGGAGTCCTTCTAGGGTTTGAACCTTAGGCCTACAAGTTTTGTTCTCAAGCCTAGGATAAGATTCTCAAAGGAAGGTTGGTCACATCCTTAGATTCCCTAGGGTTAGGGTAAAACCTAAAACCCTTGTACCCAAACCTCTTTTCCTTCAAATCTCTTACATTTTCATGTGTAAATTTACATTTTCATGGTAGAATTAGGGTTAGAAGTAGGTCTACAATTGTATGTTAAAAACCCAAAAAATCCAAAAATTGCATTTTTTTCATTTTCGAGCCTCCCTAAAAAATGTTCCTTCTTCCCTACATACTTTTCTTTCCTTCCTTGTCCCTAAAACTCTAGGTCAAAATTTTAAGAACCCATAAAATCCTAAAAACAATAAAAAAGTAAAAAATAAACTAAAAACACTAAAAATAAAAAATTCGTGATTATTTGGCATTCCTATAATTTCGGACCTCCCTCCTACAAATTTGGCCTGCCCTATTTGTCCCTATAAACCTTAGGGATAAATTTTAGGAGGCCCTAAAAATAAAAAATAAAAATTCTCAAGCCTAGATTTTTCCCTAGAAAAATCCCTAAAATAGTCCTAAAATCCGACCTAACTAGCCCTAGCAGCCTCCTTTCCTTCATCTCCCAAGACCTCCACTCCTCCTTTTCTACCCCTCGACCTTGTCTTCCTAAAACCTTTCTACACGCTCTTGCAACCTCGACCTAGGCCTTTAAGGTCTCCTCTAGGGCTCTCCCCTCTTTGCCAAGTTACCGTTGGCCTATTTCAAGGCTTAGGACAACCCTTGGTACTGCTGCTAAAATAGTTTGTAATTTATTGTAGACTGTCACTTTCAGGGATTCCTTAAACCTGTCATAAGGCCACACTGACTAATCCTTCAAGAATTAGTAAGTGATGAATGCAAACTGTTGTTGAATGAAGGAAATTACACCACATTTGTGTTCATGAAATGATCACTAAATATGATTATTGTTTATAAGTTATCCATTGGTGAATAGTTGCATAAAATATTGGATAATGAACCTTATCTTATTGGCTTATGAAATATGTTAATTTTGAGATTGTCGAGATTGTTTACTTTATCTCTTGGTTGCCCTAGTGTTGCATACTTAAAGTTGTTAGTGTATACATGAACATATGTTTAAATGGTGAATGAGTACTGTTGTCCTAACAAATGATACAAGTATTGTTGTAAGAAGCATTTACATTGTTGTCCTCCATTGATGGATGAGTCCACCTAATGCTATCATAAAGGTATTGGTCAAAGTTGCAATTAAATGCTTTTCCATTGGCTATACTTGTAATGAATGGAATCTGGGATTACTAAAGTTGGTATTCTAGTTGCACTCACAAAGTTAGTATTTGTATGAATAGTATGTATTCTTCATTCCTTCAATTGAATCCATTAAGGAACCGATCACTAAGCCTTTCCAAGAAGACAACATTTGGTGTTCAAATGTCTATGTAGATTCTCTATTAGGGCTCTCCCATAGGAGTTTATGATTTCCAAAGTATTTTGGGAGGAGTGACTAAGGTGACATTTGTCACTTTCTCTCGAATATGCCATATCAATGGCTATCCCTTCTAGTTCATCTGGTAACACACCGTATAAATTTTATAGTGTGCATCGTTGTCACAGTGTGACCCAAACATGTCAAACACACCTTGTAGAAATTATATTTTATTTTTTGAAGGTGTACAAATTTAAGGTGAATTTTTAATTTTAATCAGATAAAAGTTTAAATTAGAAGGTTAAAAATACATTAGCTAGATATTTGTGTGTCGGGGAGGCATGGTTGCCACATAGACCAAAAAATCAAATTTTCCCACTGTTTGGAAAAATTAAAAAGCGATGTAGCGAGCAATCGATGGAAGAAATTAAAGCACAGGAAACACTAATGGGAAGGCTCTTCAAGGAGGAAAGAGTAGAACCCATGCTTAGGATTCCTACAACAATGGAAGATGGTGAAAATGACTTTTTTCTTTTTCTTTTTCTTGTAACTATTTTTAATTTAACCCTATTTAGGTACACCCAAAAACAAAATGCACCAACTCCCTTTGAAGTCCTAATTGCATTGGTATTTAATATAAAACATAAAAGTACACTGACTTGCATTTTTTTTATTTCAACCCTAAAACAATGCTCTCTACTATAAAACAATCGATGCTTCATAGTTAACTAAACCGACCATTCGTGGATATTAAATTATTAAAAAAAATTACTTTGACGGTTTAAAGTTTAACTTGGGGTTGTGCTCCCAAGTATAAGATGCATTGGTGGTTTTTTAAGATATATAAACACATCGTTATTGAATATAAAACTATTAAAAAAAACTTCGTTCAACAACTGTTTTACTTTCACCCTTCCTCAATGCATTGAGTTATAGGATGCCCTTGTGCTGTTGTAACACCTAAAAGCACCGGTGAAGGATCGAGTAATATAAAAATCATTATCCATTAGTTCTTTAATTTAATGAATGCAACAGTTCTTTAGGAAATATAGGACACATCGTATTAGTTGTTATTTTTATTTTTTAACGAACATGTATTTTTCTAGCCAGAGGGATTTTTTTTGCTAGTCGTGGTGCATTAAGTGTAGTTATGTACTGGTGTGTAGATATGTATCGAATGCACTGATTTCTATTGGTGGTTGACATATAAAAGAAATTTTTTTTTCCACATTGAACATAGACTTTTGACATTAGTGCGATGTTTTAAATGAGACACCAATGTGTATAGACTTAAGGCACACTAGTGTAGTTTGTATGTATAAAATATTTGTACAAAAATATCCACTAATACCTTCGTTCGCTTTCCTCTGCTAGTGACCTCTACTATAAATGATTATTTTAGCTCTTTTTATAGGATCTTCAACAAAAACCTCCGCTAAAGGGTCTTTTCCTTGTAGTTTAAAAACAAGGAAAATAATTTGACGATGCATCTAAGAACAAACATCTTATGGTGAGTATTATTTACCTTACCACTACCAACCAAACATTTCGTTCATTGTTGGGATCCTTTCTAGGATCATGCAAAAACCATGTGAAGGACATTAGTATGCTATAAATAGAGTTATAAGATAGTTGAAGGGGACCCAATACCTTGGACCCAAATGTTCTAAGGTGGGTGACTTCAAACTAATTAGATATTTTTATTTAGAATTTTAAGGCAATAAAGAGAATGGAGTTTGTATTTCATAGTACGTCATGCATCTTGGATCAGTAGTTGTTTTCTGAAGATCCCACAAATAATTTGTTCAAGTAGATCAGTATGTGTTTAAAGATTTATAAATATTTAGAAGGATTACATTCTAATTATATGAAGTGTTGTGAATATAAACAACTTTAAATATATGTTAAGGTATGTGTTTAAGGATTTATAAATAAAAGTTTAGAAGGATTACATTTTAATTCTACGAAGATAAAGTGTTAAGAAGAAATTAATTCTTTAATCTATAATATTTTTATTCATTAAAATGGGGTTAATTATATTTTTATTATAAAAAAAACTCATCAAATATAAAAATATTGGTGAATATAAACAGCCTTGAATTTATGTTAAGATATGTGCTTAAGGATTTATAAATGTTTAAATGGATTGCATTCTAATTCTATGAAGTGTTAAGAAGAATCTAATTCTTTAATCTATAATTTTTTGATAGATTAAAATAGATTAAGCTAATTATATTTTTATTAAAAAGACAAAAATTAAAACTCATTAAATATAAAAGCATATAATACAAAATTATTATTAAGATATGTATATATACAATATAGCAAATTATATATATAAATATTATATCAATCATATATTTTTATATTTTATAAGTTGGTTCATCATCATTATCATCATCATCATCATCATCATATATATATATATATATATAAAATAAAAGAATGTCATTTTTTTACCGTTAAAAATATGAACATCTACTATTTCGGAGAATCAAGGTATGGTGAAGGGCTCAACAATAGCATCATGTCACTTACAAGAATTGAATCATTCCTCCTAACCACCCAAGCTACATCAAAATGTTTTCATGCATCATGATACTTCATATTGATAATGATGATGATGATTATTAACATCTAGTAAGATCAACTTATGTTTATTAAACCTTGAAAAGGTAAGGAATCACTTGTTTTCTTTAGAATTTTATTTAGGAGTGTGTGCAAGAAGTTGAGGGTCTCTTTTGGCACGTTAGATGCAATACAAAACTGAAAAAACAGGCATCCATCAACTTGCATGGATATTTTGAGACACTTACACAATGAATCTTGCGATCAGTAAAAAACAAGAAATGTAGGAAATTGAATGAACTTTCCAAATATATATATTTTTTTCTATTGAAAATGTTGTTAACTATCTAAAGTTAGATAAATTTTAACGGGCACTTTTTATTTTTTGGACAAATTATAAGGTATATGTTTTTGTGGGTGCAGCGTCTGAGTGTCTAAATGATGGAATAAACTTACGAAAATCGGTATACATATAGAGAACATATAGGAATAGTGCATGACTATTTTTCCAATAATAAAAATAATATTTTTAAATTTTGTTTTAATTATCTAAGAGATCAAACCTCGAAAATGGTACGTCAATTGTGGGTGTAGCATTTGAATGTCTTAATACAATTATTTGGAAATGGGTTTTTTTATAGCATGTAGAGGTTGGTATTCTTTAGTGCACCATACAATTTTTTTTTTAAATGGTTGAGAAACGAAAGAGATATGGATGAAACACTACCAGTGTGTTTTTTGAGTTGAGGAGTGATGACAGAAGATAAATAAGAAAAAAATAGAAAAAATTATGTATTCTTGTTAAAGTTTACATATTTAGAATTTGCAAAAAAAACCATATCTGTTTCTAAAATCTCATAAAAATGGAGGTGTGCAGCATAATCAGACGAACCGCTAAACACGAGCATATTGAAAATTTGGATATAATGCTGAATTTGCCATGGTTTATCATACTCCAAGGCATAGGCATGTTGAATCCGAAGCAAAGTATAGAGCAGACACATAGGCATAGGAATTCCATGAAAGCATGGGTGGAGGCTTGGCCTTATCATTTGAAGGGAATAAATTTTTGAATTTAAACAATACGCAAGCGCGATTTAACTAAAAAAAACGCACGCGTGTTATATAGAAACAAAACGCAAGCACATTATTTGCATACAAATCGCCTGTGCATTTTGTAAAACCAAAAACAGCGTTCATCATCATTTTCATCTTCTTCATCATCTTCAACTTCATCATCATCATCATCATTAACATGATCATCATCTTCAACTTCATCATCATCAACATCATGAACATCATCATCACCATCAACATCATGAACATGATCATCACCATCATCATCATTAACATCATCATCATAATCACCTTCCTCATCATCTTCATCATCATCGCCATTGTAATCATCATCATCATCATCAACATGATCATCATCTTCATTACCTTCATATTCATCTTCATCATCATCATCATCATCACCTTCCTCATCATCATCATCATCATCATCATCATCATCATCCTCATCCTCATCCTCATCATCAGCTTCATCATCACCACCATCATCATCATCATCATCAACATGATCATCATCTTCATTACCTTCATATTCATCTTCATCATCATCATCATCATCACCTTCCTCATCATCATCATCATCATCATCATCATCATTATCATCATCCTCATCCTCATCCTCATCATCAGCTTCATCATCACCACCATCATCATCATCATCATCAACATGATCATCATCATCACCATCAACATCATGAACATCATCATCACCATCGTCGTCATCATCGTCATCACCATCGTTGTCATCATCATCATCATCATCCTCCTCCTCATCATCACCTTCCTCATCATCAACATCACCATCACCATTATCATCATCATCAACATTGCCATGATCATCATTATCATCTTCATCATGTTCATCTCCATCATCATCATCTTCACCATCATCACCTTCATCATCACCATAGTCATCATCATCATCATCACCATTGCCATCATTGCCATCATCATCAACAACAACAACAACATTATCACCATAGTCGTCATTGTCATCATCATCACCTTCATCATCCTTATCATAATCATCAACATCAACATCATGAACATCATCATCATCATCCTCATCATCATCACCATCATCTTCATCATCATCATCAACATCACCATCATCACCTTCATCATCACCATCGTCGCCATCATCATCATCACCATTGCCATCATTTCCATCATCATCATCATCACCATCATCACCATGAACATCGTCATCATCATCCTCATCATCATCACCATCAACATCATGAACATCATCATCATCATCATCATCAACATCATCATCATCATCATCATCAACATCATCATCATTCATCATCATCATCCTCATAATCATCATCACCGTCAACATAATGAACATCATCATCATAATCATCATCATCATCACATTCATCATCATCATCATCATCATCATCATCATCTCCAACAACATCATGAACATCATCATCACCATCCTCATCATCATCCTCATCCTCATCCTCATCCTCATCCTCATCATCATCATCACCGTCAACATCATGAACATCATCATCATCACCTTCATCATCATCATTATCATCATCATCATCAACATGATCATCATCATCACCATCATCATCACCATCATCTTCAACTTCATCATCATCATCATCATCAACATGATCATCATCATCACCATCAACATCATGAACATCATCATCACCATCGTCGTCATCAACATCATCATCATCATCACCTCCCTCATCATCTTCATCATCATCTTCATCATCATCACCATTGGCATCATCATCATCATCATCATCATCAACAACATGATCATCATCGTCATTATCTTCATATTCATCTTCATCATCATCATCATATTCACCATGATCATTGATCATCGATCATCATCATCAACATTGCCATGTTCATCATCATCAACATCACGAAAATCATCATCATCATCATCCTTATCATAAGCATCACATCATCATCATCCTTATCATAATCATCACCATCAACATCATCATCATCATCATCATCATCACCATCATATTCATCATCATCACCATCAACATCATGAACATCATCACCATTCATCATCATCATCATCATCATCATCATCGCCTTCATCATCGTCATCATCATCATCATCATTCATCATCATTCATCATCACCGTCAACATCATGAACATCATCATCATCATCCTCATCATCATCACCATCAACATCATCATCATCCTCATCATCAACATCATGAACATCATGAACATCATCATCATCATCATCATCATCATCACCATCATCATCATGAACATCATCATCATCCTCATCATCCTCATCATCACCTTCATCATCGTCGTCATCATCATCATCATTGTCACCGTCAACATCGTGAACATCATCATCATCATCCTCATCCTCATCATTATCATCATTCATCATCATCATCATCATCACCTTCATCATCGTCATCATCATCATCACCATCAACATCGTGAACATCATCATCATCATCCTCATCATCATCACCATCAACATCATCATCATCATCATCATCATCACCATCAACATCGTGAACATCATCATCATCATCCTCATCATCATCACCATCAACATCATCATCATCATCATCATCATCCTCATCATCATCCTCATCATGAGCATCACGAACATCATGAACATCATCATCATCCTCATCATCATCATCACCATCATCATCATGAACATCATCATCATCATCCTCATCATCATCATCACCTTCATCATCGTCATCATCATCATCCTCATCATCATCATCACCATCATCATCATGAACATCATCATCATCATCCTCATCATCATCATCACCTTCATCATCGTCATCATCCTCATCCTCATCATCATCATCATCATCACCTTCATCATCATCACCTTCATCATCGTCATCATCATCATCATCATTCATCATCACCATCAACATCATGAACATCATCATCATCATCACCATCAACGTCATCATCATCATCATTATCCTCATCATCAACATCATCAACATCATCAACATCATCATCATCATCACCATCATCATCATGAACATCATCATCATCATCACCTTCATCATCCTCATCATCATCATCATCATCATCACCGTCAACATCATGAACATCATCATCATCATCCTCATCCTCATCATCATCATCATCACCGTCAACATCATGAACATCATCATCATCATCCTCATCCTCATCCTCATCCTCATCCTCATCATCATCATCATTCATCATCATCATCATCATCATCATCATCCTCATCATAATCATCACCTTCATCATCGTCATCATCATCATCATCACCACCACCGTCAACATCATGAACATCATCATCATCATCCTCATCCTCATCCTCATCCTCATCCTCATCATCACCTTCATCATCATCATCATCATCATCACCTTCATCATCGTCATCATCATCATAATCATTCATCATCATTCATCATCACCATCAACATCGTGAACATCATCATCATCATCCTCATCATCATCACCATCAACATCATCATCATCATCATCATCCTCATCATCATCCTCATCATGAACATCATGAACATCATGAACATCATCATCATCCTCATCATCATCATCACCATCATCATCATGAACATCATCATCATCATCCGCATCATCATCATCATTACCTTCATCATTGTCGTCATCATCATCATCATCATCACCGTCAACATCACCGTCAACATCATGAACATCATCATCATCATCTCATCGTCATCCTCATCCTCATCATCATCATCACCTTCATCATCATCATCATCATCATCAACAACATGATCATCATCATCACCACCATCATAACCATCATCATAACCATCATCTTCAACTTCATCATCATCATCATCATCAACATGATCATCATCATCACCATCAACATCATGAACATCATCATCATCATCATCCTCATCATCATTCTCACCAAAAACATCATGAACATCATCATCATTCATCATCATCATCCTCATCATCATCATCGCCATCAACATCACGAACATCATCATCATCATGCTCATCCTCATCATCATCCTCATCAACATCATCATCATCATCATTCATCATCACCATCATCATCCTCATCAACATCATCATCATCATCATTCATCATCACCATCAACATCGTGAACATCATCATCATCATCATCATCATCATCATCACCATCCACATCATCAACATCATCATCCTCATCCTCATCATCATCCTCATCATCAACATCATGAACATCATCATCATCCTCATCATCATCATCACCATCAACATCATGAACATCATCATCATCCTCATCATCATCATCACCATCAACATCATGAACATCATCATCATCATCCTCATCATCATCTTCATCATCCTCATTCATCATCACTCATCATCACCATCAACATCGTGAACATCATCATCATCATCCTCATCATCACCATCATCCTCATCATCAACATCATGAACATCATGAACATCATCATCATCCTCATCACCATCAACATCATGAACATCATCATCATCATCATCCATCATGCCCATCAACATTGTGAACATCATCATCATCCTCCTCATCATCATCATCCTCATCATCAATATCATGAATATCATGAACATCATCATCATCCTCCTCACCATCAACATCATGAACATCATCATCATCATCCTCATCATCATCATCACTTTCATCATCATCATCATCATCATCATCATTCATCATCACCATCAACATCGTGAACATCATCCTCATCATCCTCATCATCACCACCATCAACATCATCATCATCATCCTCATCATCATCATCACCATCAACATCATGAACATCATCATCATCATCATCCTCATCATCAACATCAACATCATGAACATCATCATCATCATCATCCTCATCATCATCACCATCAACATCATGAACATCATAATCATCATCATCACCATGAACATCATGAACATCATCATCATCCTCACCATGGGCATCATGAACATCATCATCATCATCATCATTCATCACCATCAACATAATGAACATCATCATCATCATCCTCACTATCAACATCATGAAAATCATCATCATTCATCATCATCATCATCCGCACCATCAATTTCATGAACATCATCATCATCACCTTCATCATCGTGAACATCATCACCATCAACATCATGAACATCATCATCATCATCATCCTCATCATCATCATCACCTTCATCATCCTCATCATCCTCCTCCTCATCATCATCCTCATCATCATCACCATCAACATCATCATCATGATCCTCATCATCAACATCATCAACATCATGAACATCATCATCATCATCATCACCATCAACATCATGAACATCATCATCACCTTCATCATCGTCATCCTCATCCTCATCATCATCATCACCTTGAACATCATCATCATCATCATTATCATCAACATGATGATAATCATCACCATCAACATCGTGAACATCATCATCATCACCATCAACATCATGAACATCATCATCCTCCTCCTCATCATCATCAACATCAACATCATGAACATCATCATCATCATCCTCCTCCTCATCATCACCATCAACATCATGAACATCATCATCATCATCATCATCACCGTCAACATCATGAACATCATCATCATCCTCACCATGAACATCATGAACATGATCATCATCCTGATCATCATCATCATCATCATTCATCACCATCAACATCATGAACATCATCATCATCATCCTCACTATCAACATCATGAACATCATCATCATCCTCATCCTCATCATCATCATCATCCGCACCATCAATTTCATGAACATCATCATCATCACCTTCATCATCGTGAACATCATCATCATCCTCATCACCATCAACATCATCATCATCCTCATCACCATCAACATCATGAACATCATCATCATCATCCTCATCATCATCATCACCTTCATCACCCTCATCATCCTCATCATCCTCATCGTCATCACCATCAACATCATCATCATCATCCTCATCATGAACATCATGAACATCATGAACATCATCATCGTCGTCATCACCATCAACATCATGAACATCATCATCACCTTCCTCATCGTCATCCTCATCCTCCTCATCATCATTATCATCAACATGATCATCATCGTCGTCGTCAACATCGTGAACATCGTCATCATCACCATCAACATCATGAACATCATCATCATCATCCTCCTCCTCATCAACATCAACATCATGAACATCATCATCCTCATCATCATCATCATCATCACCATCAACATCATGAACATCATCATCATCCTCACCATCAACATCATGAACATCATCATCATCCTGATCATCATCATCGTCATCATTCATCACCATCAACATCATGAACATCATCATCATCATCCTCACTATCAACATCATGAACATCATCATCATTCATCATCATCATCATCATCATCATCATCATCATCCGCACCATCAATTTCATGAACATAATCACCTTCATCATCGTGAACATCATCATCATCCTCATCACCATCAACATCATCAACATCATCATCATCATCCTCATCCTCATCATCACCTTCATCATCCTCATCATCATC